>JALIZH010020467.1:0-27145 GCA_030522465.1 Rhipicephalus appendiculatus | reverse complement strand
ACATCAAGGTTTGTCGGCACCCACGAAGCTCAACTAAGCAACAGCAAGCGACTTTCATTTCTGCAAAGGGCGCTTGTACACAGTCCCGCACAGCAAGGTGCCAGCGATCAGTGGCTCATCACGCTCAGGCGGTAGCTTATCAAAAGCGAGCAGTAGGTTAAGGTAGCGCTACGCCACGCGCGTGCCAGAGCAGGTACACTCTAAGCCAGGAAGGACGAAAAGGGGTCTGTGGTTTGGTTCGTCATGTGGGGGGTGACTGCACTGCCACAACCATAAATCCCAAAGGATGAGCGATTCATCCTTTAGGGAGTAAGTGTCAGGGGACGAACTGTTAGTCCTCAATAGTTTTTAGGGACGAAATGTCGAGGTGTAAAAGTTATCCCTTTATGGGAGGAACTGATTTATTCCTCTTTTTGCATGGTAACTGCGTAGGGACGAACTGTTACCCCTGATGGGACTAACACTTGCTCCTTCTCGATAAAAAAAATCAATTTATTACAGTTTCTGGTTGAATTACTGAAAATTTGGAGGTTGACGCATGCATTTGACGACATACACAATCAATGTACTCAAGTAAATTCAGAAGTAAACTACAGAAAATTCCCAACAAACACACAGGGTTCGAACTCATGACCATTGAATCAGCAGTCGCATATGCTAACCACTGTACCACACCCCAGTACATAGCAGAGTGAAAATTACCAGGTTTATATATGCAGGCACCGTCTGGACGCTGCGCGTTCTGCCATATTAGTCAAAGTAGCAAGATTCCTTATATTAGACTTCAGCCTTCGTGTTTCGCAAGCCCCATTCGGTGATGAGTGCGTGAAAATGTAAAATGCGTTGGATTGGTTTTTCTGCGTGCGTGCTTCGAGCGCATTTGCGTGCTTGATGAGTGTATGTACATATAAACGTTCCCATATATGCTCCTGTCGCTGTGTCAAGCTTGCTTGCTTCTCATTGTGCAGAACACTGTTGGTTATATCGTTCAGCGAAAACATCTGTTTAATGACAGAGAAACGAAAACGTCTAAAGAAATAACCAAGTTTAATGAGCGACTCGTGTCAATTCTGCATTGTGCGTACACATAAATTCAACAACTTTGTTAAATAGAGAATATAGGATAGCTTCTCAGCATTCTAGGAGAGACAAGGAAAACTGCAGTGTTTTATTCGAATGGATGCTGTCCAGCCGACTTCAGGAAGTGCAACAGCACCATCGACAGCTGCTGAGAGTGGGTTCGTATAGCTGCAAGAGGTTGAAGACTTTTCTCAGGAGGCGCAACGCTCTCATTCATTGATTTCGTAAAAAGTAATTGCAGAAGCATTCATTATTTTCGGCAGAACTGCTCGTGCACTTGTAGTTACGTCCCATGGCGTCTGTTAGAAATGCCGCAAGTGTAAAAATTAGACGAAAACTGCTCTTTCACAGAACCTGTCATAATGCAAACGAACAGTTCAGAATGTATTATGAAGTTCAAGAAGCCCTTTTTCGAGTTTAACACTTCAAGCTTTCACAGCGATACACTTGTAGGCCCACTTATTTATGAATCAAGCATGCTTTTCATTTGGGAGATAGAAAAATTAAAAGATTCCTACAAACAAGTGAAGTCATCGATGTGGTCGCGAATGCCTGTGTTAGTGGTGCCAAGCCTTTAGCTAGACATGCAACTTTAACAGCCAGTCTTCATAAAAGACTTCTTTACCTTGCAATAGAAGACATTGTGTGGAGTTTACATGAATTTTCTTTTAAGAAGCTGCGAAAATTTCCAATAAACAATGCTTATTTTTGCAGCACTCAAAACAAAACAATTCTTGAACAGCTGTACTTGTTACAGTTAATGTTGAGCAGTCACCAAGGTTACGGTACTATGTTTCGATGGCCCAGCTATCACGCTTGTAATTCTATAGCATGCGGAACAGCTCTCGCAACGCTGTATAGTGTGATGTGATCAACGATGCGTGCTTTGTTCGCGAAGAACGTGCATGTTAAACAAGCGGTGATCATTACATATCAACAGCAGACAGGTAAAATCATGTGGAGTGATGGCAGCCTTGTTTACACTCACCTCTCAAGCGATGCCTCAGTCAGCGCATAGCATTTCGATAGCGTAGCACTTCATTCTAGCAACGGATCACGTTGACCACAGCACGAAGATGATTCAGTGCACCGCAAGCAACGGCAATCGCAACCACGAAACGAGAACACGTCCAGAAAACACCACTACACTGTCGAGGATTAGCTTGCCGCGCAACAGAGAACACCACGCTGCACATTGATACAGCTTGGGCATGAGCACTTTTTTTAAATGCGAAGCATTTCTTAGCAAACTTCGGCGATATTGAGTGTAACTATCTATCTATCTATCTATCTATCTATCTATATCTATCTATCTATCTATCTATCTATATCTATCTATCTATCTATCTATCTATCTATCTAGCCGCCTACGACTTTGTGCTCTCCTGGCCGTATCGTTAATGGTATTTGTACCAAAACTGGTATGACATAACATGACTGTATGGCGAACATGATGACTGGTCATATCGTGAAAATCATGGCTAACTTTTCATGAAAAGTATTATTTACACACCATGGTCATACTGCTCCTGAGACCATTTGTTAACTTGATATATCCCATAATTGGTACGAGGAGACATTTCTGCATGACCAACATAAATGACAGGTGGTAATATGAAAATCATGACCTGCATGTCATGTACAACATGATTTACATGCCACGCTCATGGCGCGCTGACGGCCATTTCGCTAGCTTGATATACACCAAATTTGGTATTGACTGACGTGACTGTATGACGAGCATAAATGACAAGTGGTAACATGGAAATCATGACATGTCATGTGCAACATGGCTTGCATGCCACGCTCATGACACTTTCGTGGCCGTTTCGCTGGCTTGATATACACAAAATTTGGTATTGAGCGACGTGATTGTATGACGAGCATAAATTACACGTGGTAATATGGAAATCATGACATGTCATGTGCCACATGACTTGCATGCCACGCTCATGGCACTCTCGTGGCCGTTTCGCTAGCTTGATATACACAAAATTTGGTATTGAGCGACGTGTTTGTATGACGAGAAAATGATAAGTGGTAATATGGAAATCATTTGTGCAGTAAACATACACTCGCCAAGGTAAAAATAAAGACAGGTATTGACGTTTCAGGCTCCGTACGGGTCCCTTGATCACAATGAAGATGTTAGCATGGGCATGCGGCTATTTATGGGTCAGGTGGCGCAGTGTGCGGGTGTATATCTCAGGTAGATTGCCCTTTGTCCTGTTTATCGTGTGGCTAGTCGACTGAATGTAAAATGATTCCAAAAGCAGACGCGCAGATAAATGCCTTTCCATTGTGATGATAGCTGCTGCGTCCCAGTCAATACTGTGCCCAGTTTGATTGTGATGTTCCGCCAAGGAGTTCGCAGTTGTGTGGCTCTTGGCGACGTCGTTTTTGTGTTGTTTCAAACGCCGTTTGAAATTCCCGCTCTCGCCGATATACGAAACGTCACAATCCCTGCACGGTATCATAAATAGCCGCATGCCCATGCTAACATCTTCATTGTGATCAAGCGACCCGTACGGAGCCCGAAACGTCAATGCCTGTCTTTATTTTTACCTTGGCGAGTGTATGTTTATTGCACAAGTATGATTCCTCGCCAGACGATTGTTCGTCAAATGCTTGATTATGGAAATCATTACATGTCATGTGTAACATGACTTGCATGCTACGCTCATGACACTATCGTGGCTGTTTCGCTAGCTTGATATACACCAAATTTGGTATTGTGTGACGTGATTGTATGAGGATCATAAATGACAAGTGGTAATATGGAAATCATGACATGTCATGTGCGACATGACTTGCATGCCACGCTCATGGTGCGCTCGCGGCCGTTTTGTTAGCTTGATATACACCAAATTTGGGATTGCGTGACGTGACCGTATGACGAACATAAATTATGTGGTATTATGTAAATCATGATATATGATGTGAAACATGACTTGCATGCCACGCTCATGGCGCGCTAACGGCCGTTTCGCTAGTTTGATATAGTACAGCAAAATTGGTATTGGGGGGGCGTGACTGTATAGCGAACATAAGTGGCATGTGGTAGAAAATCTTGGCATTCATGTCATCTACAATGCCATTTACATACCACACTCATGGTGTGCTTGCGTCCAGTTCGCTGGCTTGATATACCCCAAAATTGGTATTGCGGGACGTGACTGTATGAAGAACATAAATGACAGGTCCTAACATGTAAATCATGGCGTGCATATTATATACAGCATGATTTGCTCCTTGCTGGCTGCTTCGCATTACATCGATTCCCACAGTGCGTGGGATCTGCCAGCTTTTTTTTTTTGTTTTTGTTTTTTTTTGGGGGGGGTGGTGGGGGGGGGGAGGGAGGGGGGAGTTTTATGCATTTGCTTATTTTTATGCTACATAAACGATATTACTTTACTCTTGCTGTAGTTGCGATAGTTGCCAAGCCCATTTATAGTAAAATGAACTCTTAACAGTTGATTTCTTTAGCAGCCTGTTTACTTACGCGCATGCTGACCATTCCTTCCAGGCCACCACTGCGCCGGAAAGTTCTATGGGTGTAAACGTTGTTATGATGGTCTAACAGTTCCTCCCGGAGTATGCACACAGCACCTTCGTCTTGCAGTTAATCCTTCCGCAGACTAACTATTCGTTGCGGGGACGAAATGCAGCACTTACTCCCATTTCGCTCCTTTGCGGCTTAGAGTGTAAGTGATGGTATTAGGGTGTTCGACCACAAGTCATACGGACGCGTTCGTCGGCGGCCGCCGTCTCACCTTCGTTCTTTCCGGATGCGTACCCGCAAAGGCTTCGTCGCAATGGCGCGAAAGTCAGACTCATTGATCGACCTAGCTCTGCACTCCTAAAAAAGGTGGAAGACCATTTTCAGCACATTTTGGCGTTGGCAAGTTACTTAATAGTATGAAAAGGTATCCGGCACCCTGTGGGTGTATACGCACTAACCTGTAGGCATAGGACGAATCACTGCCAGTCTCCTATTGCTTCTCCACGGAACGTACCTCTCGAAGTACAGAGCGTTACATCGTCAGCGTAAATAGTGTGGCCAATCCAATGCATTTGATTTCCTCCAGTCTTAGAGTCAGAGCGGCAAGGACAAGCTTGAATGGTGTAGGGCAGAAGCTCCCTGCGGAACACTAACCCGGCTGTGAAGATAAGAGCTGCTCTCTTTGCCAGCACAAACCTGAAATGTTTTTCCTTCCAGAAACTCGGCATTAAAATGGTACATCTTGCCCTTGAGGCGCAATTCTTGTGCAGCTTGCGTAATTGATGCAAAGGGGAAGGCCTTTTGGATGTCTTCCCCAACGACTATACGAAGGCATAAAGACCTAAAAAATATCTCGATTGGAAAGAACAAGTCTGATTTTGTATTAAGTGTGTGGTAGCAAGCTGTTTTCTTCTAAACTTCATATTAACCTTGCATTGACAGTGCTTTTTTCAGGGCGAAAGCCTTAGATGCCTCATAAAATGGGAAATTTGACCGTCAGTGACGACCGTCCCGCGGCGTCGGGAACGAGTGATGCAAAAAATCAATCACGTGATGGCGCAGCCATATGTCATCATCGAGACACTACTTATCGCAAAAATTTGTAACGTTATCGTAACGTCACAAATTCTGACTTGACGTCATGTGACGTAAAGCCACGCGATTAGGGTGCCTCGATGTGAGCGCCCTCTTGGGTGAGGACAGCGACGTCATCCGCTAGCACAACCGCCATTTTCTTGCATTCGCTGGTCGTAGAGCACTAACAATGTGCTTGATTGGGCTGGTTGGTGCTGTATGGTAGACGAAGAATAAAAACAGCGCTAAACACGGGACGAGAAGAGGACACATACACGGCGCTGAACTAACAACCAGAGCTCATTGGTTGTTAATTCAGCGCCGTGTATGTGTCCTCTTCTCGTCCCGTGTTTAGCGCTGTTTTTATTCTTCGTCTATTGTGGAGCACGCGTTGGCTGTGGCGCGCGCCTCGAAAGCAGTGGCTCCTGCTTGCAGTAGGCACTTGCTTTCTGCTTTAGCTTCAATATAGTCATTCCTTTGTTAGTGTAGAGGATAAGCTAGAGTGAAGATTTAGAGACGCGTCCACAAGTTCAAAAGGATTAGCGAAGATATGGCAATTATTATTCTGTCTGTTACATTTCTTGACAGCGGCGGGCAGCAGCTCGTCGTCATTGTCGCACCGTCACCATGAGCTTTCTGTTGACTCGCTTACGTGTAGGCATAACGGAAAGTAAGCGAAGTATTCGATGGATGTAGATAACTTCTGTGTATTTAAGTACGAATACGGCATCCTTATAACCACTGACAATATTACGCGGCGGCTACAGGATTACATGCCGGCAAACTGTCTCAGTCATACACCAGGTAATCAGAACAAAGGATTACGCGCGGAGTAATACCTGGATAAGAATCATTCAATACCTTCGCAAGGTTATTTGTCAGCAAGCGTACTGGAGACTTCATCGTGTGTACGTTGTTTCCACACCACGTCATAACACCCATGAAGGGCTCCTCGTAGTTCTTTAGAGTGCGGATCACTTCACTGTTTGAATAAATCAAGTTCCATCGATCACTCACATTCTTTGAAAACTGTCGAAGAAGCATATTCATTGGCGGTGGCCACAAAGAGCGCATATCCTTGCGCTGGGAACAGGATACCTGCTTCAAAATGCTTTTCTGGATGAAGCCTCCAAAATAGTATAAAATACACCATTCTGTTGATGTCAGCTCCTCAAAGAATAAAATCTCTGAGTCGTCTATTTCTTCACACAAATTTTCTGATAAATCAGCGAAATCGAAAAAATGAGACCGGCACGAATACGGCGGGCCGTCTTCGCACACAAGCGTAACAGAGTTGCAATCCTTCCAAATTGTTTCACCTTACCAGAAGGAATAAGGCGCCAGCGAGACGAACACAAGAAGTGACACGGACGAACGTCTACTAACAACTGACTTTTATTCGAAGAAAACGGGTATACATATTATAGGTTCAAACTAGGATCGTGTAGCACGCAACCTGAAAAAGGTCGCAAATAAGTTCAAGATTCCGGTAGTTTCTTCTGCCTCTTTTAAATTGCTTCCTTGTACCTTCAGATTCATAAAAGCAAAAAAGCAAGATGACCTGCGGAACCCCGCATGCAAAACCGTTAGTCACGTGCAAGGAAAATGTGGTGTATCAGATCCCGCTTACATGCAATAAGGTTTACGTAGGATAAATGGGGTGCTGTTTACACGTACGGCTGAGAGAGCATGAACGTTCACTTGACAAAGGGACCGGCTATAATTTGGAGATCCATTGTAAAGCCTGCGAATGCATTCCTCGTGGAAAGGACACCTTGGTTCTGGATAAGAGTTGAGACAACGTGGCATGTGAGGTCACAGACGCCTTCATTATAAAAAAAGGGCCTAGAATGCGTCAGCGAACCATCAAATATGTTGTACGAATGTGAAGAGTCGTTTTAGGAGCGCTTGGTTGAAAAAAAAACTCTCATTAGATGGAATACAGACTGCGCATGCCCGAAATAATGTTTTTTTTAATGGGATATTTGTAGAATTGGTCGCTTTAGTCATGATTTTTTTTCATGTACCTTTGGCCATATAGACCACGTGTCATAGATCACATATCCATTTTTTCTTCATAAGTCATCATGTACAAATTTTATCGCTTTTACGTGCACCACGTGATTAGCGTTGTCAAAGTTCGAGCCTCTTATAGCAGTTTTCATCGAATAAAAATCAGTTGGAAGTAGGCGTTCGTCCGTGTCACTTCTTGTGTTCATCTTGTTGGCACCTTATTCCTTCTGCTAACACGCACCAACTAACTCAACAAAAAGTTCTGCTTGTTTCACCATCATGCGCTGTTTTCGTTACAGACATAATATGCTAGTATAAGTGTCTTGAATAGCATATTAATTTTCGTGCACGACAAAACGTATGAAAGACCTTAACTTGAAACAACGCGGCGAAACAACACTTTGCATGTTGCTTGGCCCTCTCAAATTTACCCTTCACACTGGTATGCTTGCGCAAAAGTCTGTAGTGAAGGCTTTCGTTGAAATAAGCGCGATGTGCTCCTGATATCTCTCTGTGGTTGAGAAAGATTGATCATATTTTCTAAGCATGTGACTTAATTCGTTATAGCAAGTAAAAAAAAAACTGCCAGGCAGTGTATCGGGACGGAACGAAAACCGAAAATGAAAAATGAAAAAAACTATCTTTTTGACCGGAACGAAAATGTAACCGAATCGTTATCTATTATTTCGTTCCGGAGTGAAACCGAAATTTTTTTTATTGTTTTTCGGTTCACGCGGAAACTTGGCAATCCGGAACAACTGAGGTCAAGCAATGTGAGCAGTAATGCACATCTCAGAGTGCAGTACTATATAGCACGTATCTCAAGCAGGAATTCCAAAGTAAAGATGTGTTCAAATTGCACGAAAAACGAAAACAGTGGCAACCAGAAATCTTTGTATTAGCTCAAGTGGACTTTCGTGTGGACTTTCGTTAACACATGTCAGCGTGGAGAAAGCATTCTCGGCGCAGTGGTTTGCGCCGATTGTAAGAACTTGTGGTACAGTTAATTGTGTTCCTCTTAAGAACGTGTCCTACCCCTGTCCCCCTTTCTTATGATTAGCGTAAGTAAATATATGACAAAACCAATATTTTTATCATAACTCTAGCTTCAAATTTTCGCGCACAAATAAATAACGTGACGAACCGATACGGAACATTGTTTGTTTCTTTGTTCCGGAACAGAAACGGAACGGATCTTTTTGCGGTGGAACGAAACTAAAACCGAAACGAAAAATATTTCGTTCCGACACCCTGCTGCCAGGCCTGCGCGGAACGTACAGCACAGTCACAGCGAAAGCTGGAAGAGCGGCCTTTCTAGAGCCTTTTTTAAACACTCTTGGGGTGACTACTACAAGCACACTTGCATGTTACTCACTATGCCATAAATCATCATAATTTTTGTGTAGTGGGGAAGCGTCCACTATGCCATTATTCGTCATTCTTCGGAAAAGCGCGGTACCCGCTACACACTTGTAGCGCATTATGTGCACTTTGTTGATGCTGTGGCTGACGACGATGAAGAATTATGCCTGAGGCTTTTGTAATGGGTTGGAGCATTGAACGACCCACTCGTTATGCAATTCTAATTGTGTGACTCCTGGTTGTTACTTTACTGTTCTAAAACGCTTTATTACACATGTTAACACGATTCCTTACCTGACATGAAGCCTGCATAGGGTCAGTTTGCAACGCAGTTTGAATAAGCGCCGGCGTAGCTCAGTGGTAGAGTACTGGGCTGCCACGCAGAGGGCCCGGGTTCGATTCTCATTCTGACTTAGGTGTTTTTTTTTGTTAGTTTTTATCTTACATCGCGCGATAATGGTTCCTGACACTGGCGGCGGCGGACAACTACGACGCGGAAACGGCCCTTGTTGTGATCTCATAACAGCTTTCGCTGTGAAAACAGGAGCTGTATATGCACTGGATCTTTGATGTTGGTCCCCTCCCCAAGAGGCTATGTTCGCTTGCAGTGATGAAACTAAAGAAAGCCGCGCGTTTCTGAAAATCATGGCGCTGCCTCCAGTCAGTCAGTCAGTCAGTCAGTCAGTCAGTCAGTCAGTCAGTCAAGAACTTTATTTAAAGGTCCTGAGGAGCTTAAGCTGCCGGGCGATCCATGAGGGACACCCTTGCAGCCGCTACCGTAGGCGACGCCCTTGTCGGGGCGGGAACGTGGAGGCGTTCCGCCAGTTCTTGGGCCCTCTGGACTGCCTTTAGTTGGTGGTGGAGCTCAGAGCTCCTGAGTGCCTCTTCCCAGTCGGACTCACTGGTGAGAGGTCTGAACACATAAAATTGCATGTCTGCGTCTTAGAAACAGTGGTGCTGACGCGCTGGCATATGCCCACAAATGGATTTCATACAGCTGCCAAGACATGTACCCACATTGCATAAACGGGAATAGTTCGTCGGCTGCCACTTGTCCCGCTTTATTTTCGCAGTCCACAGGAGCCGTCTTTCTGGTTCTTTAGGAAACTGAAACATCTCCAGCCATTTTAGCATTGTTAGTGCATTGCGGAACGCAGCACCTAGGCAATCTGCACAGAGACTGCACGACGAATGCTGCTTTCCACGTCTAGCAGAACAGTCGGCGCGAGCGGAAAGCAAGAAAACGGCGTCGGCTGTCCCGGGTTTTGGCGGCGACGACCCCTTCAAAGAGTGACTCCACCCTAAGCAGGGGTGCGCGCATTTTGGCACTCTACACGTGATGCCGTTGTAGCGCCCTCCTTTGGGCGGCGAACAAAACCGGAGCGCACACGACCTTAACAAAAAGAAAATGACCGTGCTTGGCAGTGGCACGTTAAGCTACGGCTTGTGTTCTCGGCTCCCTTATACATAAGAAGAAGAAGAAGACGGCTTTCGCCTTCGAGTCGCCTTCAAACCGGTCTCAAGTTAGAAGTTACTGAGGCAGTTCAGCGGCCTGTTCGGTTTCGGAATAGGCAATTGACAACTGAATAGTGTCAATGCGCTAAAAATTTTTCATCTTTCCCTGAAGGTTGATCCCCTCCGTCAGAAAAGTAATTTCACTTCCTGCGTTGAGGTTCCGTGTGCTACTGCAACTGATGTGCACTACCTTACTGAGTTATAATAGTTTGCCTTTAGTGTTTTTTTTTTTTCAAGCTAGGGAAGACAGTTATTTCGGGTGCTCACAAGCAAGAATGGGACCAACTTCTGCGAGGGAACAGGAGTGGTTGAAGAGAAATGGAATAAAGAGGTGAGCTTCTCCCTAGGTTCTATTCTCTTTGCCACTGTTTTTCTAACGGGCAGATAAGGTGCCCATTAGCTCGGTGTTGTGGGTATACTCTTTTCTAGAAAGGGTTGATTCTTCTTTTCTCTAACTTCTTTCACTCCTGTCCATAGGTCATCAAAATTTGTGGAGCTCACTCGGACTCAGACTCACCAAAACATTACTCACCCGGACTCACTCAGACTCAGACTCACGGCTCGATCTGAGTCTGAGTGAGTCCAAGTGAGTTGACTTGTGAGACTGTTAGCCTAGAATTAGCTTTTTCGACCATGGTGTCAATGCTCTTTAACACCAATATTTCACGTAATCTGTGTTTTTCTTGGTGCCTTTTGATATAGTACCTTCGAATACGAGTTATCAGTGCTTGCGAACAAGTAAGATCATTTTTCTTGAAAGAGATGACAACGTACAATATATTTATCATGAACTTCTCTAGAAGAGTTGGTGGGGGGGGGGGGGGGAGTCAAGGCAGCGCGCTAGATATTTCGCGCTTTTGATCCATAAATATTGAAATGGTGTATGAATGACACTGCTTTGGAATACGTGTGAGTAGACGTGGGTTAAACATGAATCCAGGTAAGGCTCATAGTAATACTGAAGAGGAGTGGTTAGGACTATAGGCCGGCAAAAAAAGTGGAACTCACTCAGACTCACTCAAGAAATATATCTTGCGCTTTGGACTCACTCGGACTCAGACTCACCAACATTTTTCTGAGCCGAGCTCACTGGGACTCACACTCATGAAAATTGTATTCAACCGGACTCACTCGGACTCAAGCTCACCAAAATATTACTCACCCGGGCTCACTCAGACTCAGACTCACGGCTCGATCTGAGTCTGAGTGAGTCCGAGTGAGTCGACTCATGAGTGAGTTCGCCGACCTATGCTCCTGTCTCCTCTTTCGCCAATGACTCTGAGCCGTGCTCCCTTATGGGTTGCAGAAATATGCGTCTTGTCTATACTAAACCACTACTACACGAACATTTTCACTAACGAGCACCAGCACAGGATAACTCTCCATCATAGAAACTGGTGAGCTGCGACAGGCACTGGTTATCATACCCTGTGTCTCCCGAATTCGAAGAAGACCTTTTGAACACTCAGCATAGCTGTGATTATCAGAGTTAAATGCAGTGGATGCAGGTGAGCAGGCAGCGCAGATGAAAGTTCCTCTCCTCTTCTACGTTGGGGGGTAGGAAAAGTGTTCATTGTGAATAAGCAGTGGATCTGCCTTTTGTAGCTTGTAAGGGAAAACAGCTGACACTGAAGGGAAGGCAGAATAAAAAATTGAACAGTGAATAGATTTGAACCATTTTGGGGTTGGGGTTTTGGATCGGTCGCCTCCGCATAACAAGTGGCGTAGGTCGCATTCATTCATCACAGTTTCCTGGGTGTTGCAGCCATTGATACGTGCGCGTTGGCTGCTCTCTGGAGCACTACCCACTAAATGTAAAAAAAAAATGGTACAGGGGCGTAGGCAGAATTTTTTTTTTCGGGTGGGGGGTAGGGGGGCACCACTTTGACCTGAAGTGGAGCTCGGGCGGACAGATGTGGTTGATTGTCATTTCTAGCTCTTTATGCTATGGCGAAAAAAATTTCAGGGTGGGGGGGGTGGGGGTATGGGGCCTGGTGTGTCACCCCCTGGCTACGCCACTGAGTGGTACACTTAGGTGTATGGGACGGCTTGCCGTATTCCCTGATGGCAAGTCTTCGATACCGATGACGCTACCAGACGCTACCGTACTTCTGTCAGTGCCTGGCGCGCCACGTGTGTTCGTTCTGCGTAAGGCGTCCTCTGCTTCGGTGACTGTGAAAGGTTGCGTTTAAGCGTCGTCTCCTACTCGGGCATCATCCCTTGCATAGGTTCCATTCGAAGCAACATTTTTCTGTGGAAAAAAGATGTATGCCGGTTTTTTCTGGTACTTCTGCACTGGCGAAGACCTCCTTCAGTACAACACTTGCTGCGCCACCAGACGTCTTGCGCCGGCAGGAGGGATCTCAGGCATACTCTACGATTTGCTTGAAGTTCATCATCATCATCATCAGCCTGTCTACGCCCAGTGCAGGGCAAAGGCCTCTGCCATGTTTCGCCAAACAACCCGGTCCTGTGCTTTCTGCTGCCACGTTATACCTGCAAACTTCTTAATCTCATCTACCCACCTAATTTTCTGTCTCCCCCTCACGCGTTTGCCATCTCTTGGAATCCAGTCAGTTACCCTTAATGACCAGCGGTTATCCTGCCGACGTGCTACGTGCCCGGCCCACATCCATTTCTTCTTCTTGATTTCAACTATGATATCCCTAACCCCCGTTTGTTCCCTGACCCACTCTGCTCTCTTCCTGTCTCTTAAGGTTACACCTATCATTTTCCTCTCCATCGCTCGCTGCGTCGTCCTCAGTTTAAGTTGAACCCTCTTTGTAAGTCTCCAGGTTTCTGCTCCGTAGGTAAGTACCGGTAAGATGCAGCTGTTATATACCTTCCTCTTGAGGGATAGTGGTAGACTACCATTCATGATTTGATAATGCTTGCCGAATGAGCCCCATCCCATCCTTATTCTTCTAGTTATTTCACTCTCATGGTTCGGCTCCGCGGTTACTACCTGTCCTAAGTAGACGTACTCGTACTACTTTACAACTTCCAGTGTCTCGCCACCTATCGCAAAGCGCTGTTCTCCCACATGAATACACCAATTAACCCTTGCTTGAAGTTACTGATCCATTAATCTGTTCACGTATTTGCAGCCGCGGAGCAGAGGCTAGCTCCCCACTATAGTTCTGGATTTATTTGCGTAAAGATCGCAGTTACCCATGTAGTTTTCACAGACGTCCAGTTGCTGAACATTAATGCGATAGTGTTAGAGAGCTCGATCGTTTTGGCAAAATTCGGGTGTCAATGGTGGTGCTGGTGTTTTTGGTTTTGAGCGAAAGCACCGTTGATCTTTAGTGAAAACTTGAGCACGGCCGGACTCGACTCTCTCCTCCGCTCTCCCCTTGCGGCCTTTGCAATGATGGATGTTGCCGCCTGCCGCCGCAGCTCTGTGGTGGCGCTGTCAGCTCACCGTTTCGCCTCCGCAAAACGCATTGACGGATGCGCTCCGGCATGTTGCACGCCAGCAATATCTGTGTAACCTCAGATGCCGGACACAATTTATCTGTTATTTTAAGCTTGATATTCATTTTGAGCGCCAGTAGTCAACATCGTAGCATCATATAATGCGGACGGAATGGCTTAGAGCCTCTCCTGGAAGACGTAAGCTAGCAGCAGACGACGCTGGAAAAATAAAAGGGGAAGATCAACCCAACACTCACAATTATTCAGCACACCGTTACTTAGGCTATATGGTTATTTAAGCACGTGCACATGAAGTTATGAGGTAAGAATGCTGTGAGGCTACAACAAAACTGAGGTATTCACAGATTCAAACTTTATTTTCTGATCAATATAAAGCACTCTTGCACATTTTGGTGCCGACAACCTTCATATCAAGTGGATTAAAGCCTAAAATGCTTTCTCGATGGCTTATGCACGTAAGCAACTGGTTTCTCGTTTTTTTCTGTTACCATTTTGGTGTGAATAACTAGAAGCAGCCTGAGAAACCTGTCAGCAATCACACTAGCTGTGCGGCTTCTGTGACCATTGCCAACATCCTCTGGGCAGTTCAAAATGGGCGATTGTTCGAGGTACGGTGTAACAAGAAGTTGCAGCACTTCGTGCACTTTTGTCCGTGGTAGGTGCTTCGCAGCCGTTTCAAACAAAAACCACAATGTTGTCCAAAAGTGCCAAGAACACATGATTTGGGTAATGAAGTCTACTTTTGTCCTGTTCGTGCAACAAAGTGAACAGAGGGTCATCTTTGTTAGTCGTCGTCACCATCATCAAGCATGCATCACAGCCTAACTCGCTAATGAGTTTCACCAGGTACCCCCCACATACACCAGACCGGAGTATGTCACTGTAGGGGATGGATCTAAAAAGTGTCCTTTCAGGTTCTCCAGCTGTTCAGTCACTTCCTGTGGTACGGCTGTGGCGAGCTCTTCAGCTTCAGTCTCTGACATCTGCCGGACCTGCCTTGGGTGGATGGCCTTTTCTTTGACGATGTTATCAAGGGCAATTGTGACATCAAGCACATCATTCCCCCCCCACACATGGACCTCAGCCGTCTGAAGAGAGCTTCAACTGGGTCGCTGTTGAAGTTCCTCGTCAGAACATACTTGATACCCTGCCCTAAGAGGAACTTCGTAGTCTCCACTGTTGCCTTCGTGGTGAAGAGCAAGGCGTGGTACGTTTCATTTGTCAATTCACCTTTTCCTGATGCAATTGAGGCCTCCTGAACATTCTTTACGTAGCAGGTGAAATCATTCTCCAGCCATACCATTCTGGGGTCATTTTCCTCAGATATGGGCCTCTTGTTCTCACTCCCGCTGTACACTGTGTCATGGATGTCGAACCATTGCTTCATCATCTTCATGAACAGTATTGTTGGGGTGACTTTTCTGAAACTGTAAAGGGTGCTGGGTCGCCGCGGCGGTTTTCTTGGAGGTGAGACAATGCTGCAGTCACTTGCAGAGAGAATGTCTGAACAGCGCGAAGCACGTTCATCTTTTCTAAGTTGGACGGGTAAACGTGCTTCCTTGTTAGGTTTGTGGCCAACTTCACGGTTTTGTCCTTCTGAAATTCGTACAGTTTCTGGACAAACTTCCCAGTAATGACCCCTGCGCCGTCTGTAAGCTCGCGCTCCAAGAATTGGCTGCGTACATTTTTGAGGATATGACAAGGGTCAAAACTCGGGAAAATCACTCTATCTGAATCATGAGGATGGGGTACTACTGTAGACAAACATCCATTTCCCATGTGTTTGTTTAAACATTGTGACATTTGCCAAGTAATTATCTGTAACGACTCTGACAATTACAAATCCACAAGACTCCACTGTACAGATTACCTCCTTGGTCCAGGCAAACAGGTCTCTTCCACTCAGCTGTTTGGTGAAGTAGTAGGCACATGGTATTCTGTATGAATTCGCCACACCATGCAGAACAAAGCACAATACTCTATTTGCAAGCGTGTCTGCAGAGCTGCATGCTGCACTGTTGTCGGGCTTGTCTTTGAGACCGAAAACTGTGTTGGCCTTTCTGTCGTAGACACACTTTGGCTTAATGGCAGCTTCATCTATGATCAGCGATGCCATGTGCTGTTTTCTGCTGAGCATCGCTGCCTCAAAGATCAGCCTCTCCTTCATGGCAGGGCTCATATCTGACGACGTTGGGCTAGGGCCCACATACCTTTGAAGTGTGCACTTCGCCGGCAGTGTCAAGAGGTCAGATTTTCTAGCGTGGTCATAACCTTTTGGCGAAACGAAGCGCCAAATCACGCACTCTCTCACAAGTTCTTCTGAATAAGATGGTCGTTTACTGCCATAGACTTCGATCTGGTGACGGAGAAAAACAGCTTTTTTATCATCTGTCTGTGAATCAGCAATGATCCTCTTGACAGCAGCATAGTGTATGTCGTCGTTGTACGCTTTCATCTTATCTTCGTGTACAGCAAGCTGTCTCAGGAGCCCCCCGCACTTTGAACGTTGGTAGGCAACCTGAGTCCGAAGCCTTTTGACTATGCCGAGATAGCGACTAGCTCGGTTGGCGTCGTTACTGTTGGTTTGTGTTGAAACACATTTTCGCATGTCGGTTACATCCTCCAGCGCACCAAAATCTTCATGGACAGGCAGCGGCGACTCTGCTTTTCGCTTTAAAGGATTTCTAGGAGCTGGGGGGGGCGACGACATGCTGGGTCCTTACGCGGTCTCTTTGCAGGTGGCACCATGTACGACGGATATAGTTCAAAGACGGTTGGCACAGCTCCAGCAAGCAACTTCCGTATTCGGCATCCGGGGGACATAGTCACTTTCGTTGAAGTGTTTGCTACACACCACAGTTGACGCGGACTTGTCGTTGATGACGAGATTTTCACGCGAAATGTTTTTTCGCCACTTAGAACACAGTTCCGCATCGCTAGGAAATTGGTGAAAGGAAACACCTGGCGTCTTTCCCTGTTGAGATCTGCAGAATGGCACGCAACAGTACACCAAGGCTACAGCGATCGTGCCCTAAACAGCAGGAAGAAACAACACGTACGTTGACGCCTACATCCATCCCATGGAGAAAGCTCACAAGTTCAGCAGAAGCTGGTGCGAAATAAGTACCACGTGGAGATCGGTGCATAGGTCGGCACTTTAAGGGAGTACTCACTCAAACTCACTCACCACAATTTTTTCAGCCTTCGCACTCACTCACGTTCATACTCACGTCCACTCACACTCATGAGTACTCACTCACGTTCACACTCACCTCCACTCACACTCATGAGTACTCACTCACGTTCACACTCACGTCCACTCACACTCATGAGTACTCACTCATACTCAACTCACCACGTTCAAATGAGTGTGAGTGAGTGTGAGTTGAGTGCACTCATGAGTGAGTGTGCCGAGCTCCATAGGTCGGCACTTTAAGGGAGTACTCACTCAAACTCACTCAACACAACTTTTTCAGCCTTCGCACTCACTCACGTTCACACTCACGTCCACTCACACTCATGAGTACTCACTCACGACCACTCACACTCATGAGTTCTCACTCACGTTCACACTCACGTCCACTCACACGCATGAGTACTCACTCATACTCAACTCACCACGTTCAAATGAGTGTGAGTGAGTGTGAGTTGAGTGCACTCATGAGTGAGTGTGCCGAGCTATGGATCGGTGGCATAGATGAGTTCCTTCAGACGCCGCTGTCAAACGCAGACGTGGCGTGATAACTGCGCCCACAAAAACAGACCAGGGTTGCAGGATGCAAGTCCACACTCATGTCGTGGGCATCATCGACGAATCTGATGAAAGCAGCGCGCACGACGAATCACCAATCTAGGCAGGTGCCAGTCAAGAAATGACAGCACTCAGCCTAGCTCGCGCGCACAGAGACGGTGAGCTGGTGGCAACCGGTAGAACAACTCGCCAAGGAAAAGTTCCTTTCACTCCCGTCGCGTTGCGAAGGCCGTAAGGGGAGAGCGGAGGAGAGAGTCGTGTCCGGCCGTGATTTGAGTAATAGATGCACATAAAGATATGAGCTGGAAGGCATTTGCAATTCGGCTTTCCTTGCGGCACAATTTGTCTCCACTAAGAAGCGAAGGCAGGGTAGCGATTGGGAAAGCGATAGTGTGCGTGTGTGCGTGCGCATATCGCTATCGCGTTCAACTCTTAGAGAGGAAGCTTACGGGTTCCTTAATTTTTTTGACGTAACTTTAAGCCTCCGGAAGAAGCTTGTCAGATAGTCTTCGCAGCTTCTGTTGCCACGTGCTTGGCATCCATAATAGCTTTGATTGAGTCATCAGGATCTTCCATAAGGCTGTTTTGTTGTAGCAGCTTGCGATATGTATTTCTGTGTGTAATCATGCATTCTTGCCTATTGGATGAGCTGCGGTATGCGACACCTTTCTTTTTGTTCGCGTTTAATGGCAATATAAATGTGGTCACTACCCAGAAAATCCTCAAAAAGCTTCCAGTAACAGGTTCTGGGTATTGAGGACCATGTTAAGTCGCGCGCTGTGTCTGTTTGTCGTGTGTGCTTCCCGAGCAGCTTGTGGGAGATTCGGGGAGTGCTACAGCGCAACGGTCAAAACTTTGAGTTTTACTACGTCCTTGTAGGCTGCACTTTTTATGCTACATGCTGAGCATGAAAATGTGGTCAGGCAAAAAATTAAATGCCATGAATATATTTTCTGGAAATGCATGTCGCTCAAATCTGCCACGGTATGTTTCGTCTGCGTCCGCGTGTTTTCTGGATTCGTGAGGGACTACTACCTGTCGGGGGGACACCGCAAATTCTGTCCAGTAATTACGCACGCGTGCACGTGCCGAGTAGGTATGAGTACCAGAATGACCGCTGATGTCTAAATAGTACTCGTAATTATTCACAGTGGTCTACAACGCTGCTGCGGCCCTGAGGAGCAATAAATAAAAACGTGCGTCAATCTTATTATTCTGTTATATGCTAAGCAGACTAGTTCAAGTAACTAGCCATACTAAATAGTGCCGAGTCAAGCGGACATACTGCTTTCACACATCTTCCGGTGATACGAATTTCTGATCATACGAATATTTCTTGTGACCCCTCGAAATTGGCATCACCTAGATTCTAGTGTAGTCTATCCATATGTGGTGGTCTCAAAATAAGGAAACAATTACTGAGTGCATTGGTGTAGCTCTGCAGACATTCCTGTCTTATATAGACCAGAACACAGCTACATCGCACCCAGGCGCCTAGGCTCCTGGTGGAATACTCTCGCACCCAGACGCCATTTTGTTCTTGACTGCCAAGGTGTGTATCTATTGCGCCAAGTTAAGATGGCAAGTGGCAGCTCTGGGACTTTATTATGCGAAAAAGCGCGTGTTGATCGATGCCGCTCAAGAAGTCGTCTGGGCACCACTGCGCCATCTTTGGATGCCAAAACAACCAGCCCAATAGGAAGAGATTACTCAGCACTGTCTGTGAAGATCACAACACAACGCGGAAATCATGCTGGTGCGGTGTTTTCAGCTTGCACAGATTTCCATCCGCAACAAAAAACGCCGAGGATCGCCGCCACTCGATAATTGCAATGAC
This sequence comes from Rhipicephalus appendiculatus, assembly GCA_030522465.1. Taxonomy (NCBI): domain Eukaryota; kingdom Metazoa; phylum Arthropoda; class Arachnida; order Ixodida; family Ixodidae; genus Rhipicephalus; species Rhipicephalus appendiculatus. Next base: position 7,573 of record JALIZH010020467.1, on the reverse strand, counting down.
AGGAAAAACTATGAGCCCCGTAAAAGTGCACGAGTAAGAACATATTACTGCGTGCATGCAAGTGTGACGCCGACAGTTTCGTTTTACAGCAGTAATTGTGTGACACGCAGGTATCCGAGCACTTTCTGGACAACAAGCCTTCCGAACTGAACCCAGTGCCAATGCTGGAAAGCCTACACCTATTATTACGCGATCCATATGCTGGAAGGCTGAGTTTTCACAAACCGTGCGCAACCTGTAGTAGTATGGGGATTCAAATCATCGCTGTATTCTTTCGCAGGCCGCATGCGAATAATAGGAGATATTATGAGTCATGCATGCATGCACACGCTGCGCACGTTTAGTGCAAATGTGCCGGCGAACGTACCTGATGAAGTTGCTTCCGCAGTCTGCACTGCATGTGCTGTAGACCTTCTCGACTGTCGAGGAAGGTATCGATGCTTCACAAGAAAACAGCACAAATGTCCAGGAGAGGAAAAGCGCGAAACATGCTTACCACGGTACTCGGGTTGGAAAGTTTCGCGTTTCATTTGCGTAGCGTCTGCATGCATGGCAGTCCAGCATGCTGCATGGCTGCGCTTGCGACAGATGCCGCGACGCGCAGTCTAAATATGATGCCGCGCACAGAACTAGCCGTCTTCTGTTCTATAACCTGCTGCGTCACACTACGACAGCATTCAAATCTATATTTCCTGCCATATTAAAGTGTTCATGTTTGTATTGCCATATCTAACTCTTGTCTCTTGAAGCACATAGCTAGTTGCACGAAATAAGTAAAAAAAGTAATCGCTCAATTACAATATAAGACGATTCTAATTGATCAAAGAATTTCTAACATTCAAGCCGAAATAGTGCCAAGGATAAAATTTTGCTTGGGTGTGCTGTGTTGTTTCTGCTCGCTATGCCGTGGCGTGTGTGCTCTTGCATATGTTTACATTCGTCTTAATTAGCAACCGAAAAGTTGCATATTTTGTATACCGCCAGAAGGGCATTGCAACAGCCTCTTCTTGAAAATGATTTACCAGTCCATTATACAACTTAAAGGGATACTGAACAAAAGTTTGAAAAACTGACGAAAACATCGAAATTCTACTCGGAAGACGCCACTGTTCTGATAAACACAGTTTATTTCACGTATTTTTGAACAGTTGGCTGTATCTTTGGTGGATTGTCAGCGCGCGGCGGCTACACGCGAGCGGAAGCCGTGACGTCGGACTCTCCCTGGCGCATGCAGGGTGCACGTGCTCCTCTTCTTCGCTTCCTTTTTTCCACCTCCTTTCTTTCCACTCTCTCCCTTCCACAAAAGCACTGATGCCTTACCCCAGCCGGGAGCATTGTTCGCTCCCGTACTGGTTCTGGGAAACGGCAGGTAGGCATTGGTGGGATGACTGTTTCCGGCGAGTTTCACGTCACATCCTCTAGTTCACAGCGCGGCCGCTAGACGCGACGGTTCGTGAAAAAAAAACCGCCAGGCCTGCGCAGAAGGCGCAGCACAGCCACAGCGAAAGCTGGGAGAGCGGCCTTTAGCCTTTTTTAAACACTCTTGGGGCAAATACTACAAGCCCACTTGCATGGTACCCACTACGCTATAATCATAATTTTTGTGTTGTGGGGAAGCGTCTACTATGCCATTCTTCGTCATTCTTCAGAAAAGCGCGGTGCCCGCTACACTCTTGCAACGAATTATGTGCACTTTGTTGACGCTGTGGCTGACGACGATGAAGAATTATGCCACAGGCTTTTGTAATGGGTTCGAGCATTGAACGACCCACTCGTTACGCAATTCGCATTGTGTGACGCCTGGTTCTTACTTTACCGCTCTAAAACGCTTTACAACACACGTTAACGCGATTCCTTACCCGATATGAAGCCTGCCTAGGGTCAGTTTGCACCGCAGTTTCAAGCAGTGGCGTAGCTCAGTGGTAGAGTGCTGCGCTGCCCCGCAGAGGACCCGGGTTCGATTCCCATTCTGTCACAGGTGTTTTTTATTTATTTAGTTTTTTTCTTATCTCGTGCTATATTGGTTACGGACACCGGCGGCGGCAACGGCGGCGGACAACTACGGCGCAGAAACGACCCTTGTTGTGATCTCATAACAGCTTTCGCTGTAAAACTCATTAAATTCATAATCTTCCTCTAGTTTCTGCCTGAAATGAAGGTGGTGTCCATCGATTTCAACCCCCCAATCTTTCAATTTGGCTGGAAATCTTGGCGGCAAAAATTTTGTTGTATCCCTTTGAAGGGGTACTGACACAAAAACTTTCGCCTCGCGTTTTTTTGCTGCAATGTGTTGCTGGGGGGCTGTTAGTCATAACACAGCACCTCGTTTGCTGCAGCGCGACACAGATATTTAATTACAGGCTCCTCATTACTGACCAGTTTCAGTTTCGGTTTGAGAGAACTCGAAAAACGACAAGCCGCCGGGTGCAACTATCACCACCTAGCGTGCGCAGCTCTCGATCACGTCAGCACACAACTGTGACGCACTTCCACACGGTCCGCATCAAGAAGTCCTTTCGAATAGGAAACGGGAGAGCAGTGTCGCCAAACACAAAACTTTCAACGCGTGCGCCGCGGCCACGGACTCGCGACCAGCCGCCGAGAAGTATAGACTGCTGGAACAAACACGGCAAAAGAAAAATGGCGGCTATGACGTCATCATAACTTGTTGCAGCGTGGTAACGGGAGGGAAGTAGAGGGGGTCAACAAGGGTCGCCTCTGATGGTGTCAGTAGCGCGAGGGAGTCGATCGCTCACGCAAACTTCGAAATTAATTTAAAATACCTTCCAAGCTATACTCGCTGTTGATATTTTGCAGATGATATACACATGTTGATGGGAATTGAACCCGCAGGCTGTGTAGGCCGCGAAATTTTGTGTCAGTGCCCCTTTAAAGGGACCCTGAAACGGTTGTTTGAAGCTTTGTCAGTGTTTAGGCTAGAGCATCATCAAACCATTGGCACCACAAATTAACCGACACACCGTGTACGAAGGCGGCTACGCACAATTATATCACACCCTCCTTCTCACCCCTACCTTGCCTCCTCAACTCGTGAGACACGCTGGCATTTCTGGCAATCGCTGAGCTCTCGTGAGCACACTCGACGATTTGAGCTTCGCCAAGTCATGGCCTCCGTGGTTGCACGCCAACAGGTTGCATGCAATCCTGGAGACCATAGCCCCAGTGCGCCCGGCAGCACGCACGCCGTCTGGCAACAGAGACATCGCGGAGTGGTTGATATCTGCTCTGACAGGTGCCGCCACCCTACCAGCCGATCTTTCCTACGCGCACACCGCAGCCAATGAGATCAGCAGCCAGGGTGACGTTGTGCGCCCACTGCATGTCGTACGGTGAATGGGCGGTTGAAAACGTGTTTGGCTGAGCTGCAGTGATCTGCAGCGATTCGCAGCTTTAAAGCATTGTAATAAATTACACTGTTTACGCAGAGAGCTTAAATCAGTCTGTAAATGACCCTTAGGACTTGGTCTACTGGTCCAATGTATTTGCACAAAATCGTCAAAACTGTTTCAGGGTCCCTTTAAGATTGTGATGGGGATATGTGACCATGTCAAGACTGCTACTTCGGATTGGTTATATAGAAACATATGAAATTGACTGTTCACTTTTTCACAGTTAGTCAATTGAAATTGGAGATAAAATAATGGATTTCATTATGACACTTACATTTCAATCGTCAACCTGAAGATATTGTCTTTAATTTGGCTTGCAAAGTGGTCGTTCAGACTAGCTATTTAATAATGCATATACTTTTGTTTTTACATGTCGGTCTGTGCTGATAGAAACAGTTTTGCAGGTCAGCTGACGCAATGAACGGTAGTAGCAGTTTCAATTGACGTTGGAAGACGTCAAAAAGGATCTTTAAGTGACTGTGTAAGTGGCTGAAGCATTATCTGGTGAACTAGAGACATTGCCTTCTCAGATATCATTACACTTTTATTGAAGCAGTTCAGAGGCATTATTGGGAAATCTGTAAACTTGGGCAGTAATATAACGAAACTGTTCCTTGTGTAATGTGCATTATTGCCCTTTTACTTCCGAACTCCAAAAACCGTGACACCATTGCAACTTTTATACATGTTTTTTTTTGTATATTTATAGTTTTTCAGTTAGATTCATTGAATATTTCGTTCATAATTTATTTCACATGCTTCATGTCTGAGAATATGAAATCCTTTTGCTGTGCACTACTTTGTGGATAGTTGTACGCAAACAAAAGTACATTAAGTAGTTTAATGGGTTGTTTCGTGCCAATTCAAGAACATTTAACTCTTCGGATATAGCCTCGAAGTAACATCCAAATCAGGGTCTAATTTTTCTGGCAACCTGGTGTTCGCATGCATAAAGCATAGCGCTCATTTGCAGCAAGATAGGAATTAGTTTAAATGTGCTGGGTCGCTGCACTGCAGCAATAACAATATTTGGTTTTCGCGTGACAGGGTGATCGTGTGCTTCACTTACACGTGGTCCAACCATTGTTTATTGCCTGCTCCGGTAGTCGAGTTCCATGCAGCTTAATTATGGCACATAATTTTCATTGCCTTTGTTTTCTCTTGGTGGTCTTGCAGGTTCCTTGTCTTTTGCGTCTCTGCAACAGTCTTCTTCATTGGTGCCTGTACGACGTCGAGTGCATTCCTGCCAGCAGTGCCCCTATGTGACACATCAGAAGTCGCATTTGACCAGACATCTTCGAATACACATAGGCGACCGCCCCTACCGGTGCCACATGTGTACCGCTACATTCACTCAGGAATCCAAGATGGTGGCTCACATGCGTTCTCACACAGGAGCTCTTTTCTTTTCCTGTGTTTACTGCAATGCATCCTACTTGCGGAAAGATCTCTTCGATGTCCACGTGCGCGCTCACACAGAAGAGCGCACATTTTCCTGTGTCTACTGCAGTGCAGCGTTTTCACAGAGAGACAGCCTCAATGAGCACATGCGCACTCACACAGGAGATCGTCCCTTCTCTTGTGTACACTGCAACGCATCCTTTTCGCGGAAAAGTTGCTTGACTGGCCACTTGCGCATTCACACAGGAGAGCGTCCTTTTTCTTGTGTCCACTGCAATGCAACCTTTCTGCGGAAATCCAGCCTCGTTAGACACATCTGCATGCACACAGGAGAGCACCCCTTTTCCTGTGTCCAGTGCGATGCATCCTTCGTGCAGAAAAAGGGCCTCGTGAGACACATCCTCACACACCACACAGGAGAGCGTCCCTTTTCCTGTGTCCAGTGTAAGGCATCTTTTGTGAATGAAACCGACCTCGTGGCACACAAGCGCATTCACACAGAGGAACGTCACTTCTTCTGTGTCCACTGCAAGGCATCCTTTAAGCAAAAAAAGAACCTTTTGAGACACGTCCGCATGCACACAGGAGAGCGTTGCTTTTCCTGCGTGCAATGCAATGCGTCGTTTGTGACTAGGTATTACCTCGTTCAGCACATGCGCTCTCACACCGGCGAGCGTCCCTTCTCCTGTGTCCACTGCAAGGCATCCTTTGTGAGGAAAGGGAGCCTCGTGATGCACATGCGCACTCACACAGGAGAGCGTCCCTTCTCCTGTGTCCACTGCAATGCATCCTTTGTGCACAAAAAGTACCTCAAGAAACATGTCCGCATACACACAGGATAGCGTTGCTTTTCCTGCGTGCAATTCAGTGCGTCGTTTGTGACTAAGTACAACCTCGCTCAGCACGGGTAGCGTTCCTTCTCCTGTGTTGTCTACAGTGCATCCTTTTCGCGGTAAGAGAGCTTCGTGATGCGTATCCGCACTCACACAGGAGAGTGTCCATTCTCCTGTGACAACTGCAATGCATCCTTTTCACGAAACCACAACCTCATGGACCACATTTTGCGCCGTCATTAAAACGAGAAGCTCTAATTGTGAGGGGCCTATGAGCTTTTTGCTTTTTTTAAGAAGTGGAGGTGTGGCCGAGACAGCAGAGTTCGTTGAATAAAAATGAAAGTAAGAATTTGGTTTACAGGGACCCTAGAGGTAAATAACATTTTAAGTCAGAACGGATGGTCAATCATGGGAATGTCTAAAACGTAAGCGTTATCAGCAGCAGTGCTCTTCTAACTGAGATATGTAGGTAAGTGTTAGCACACACTATCGCCATCAGGGGGGACATTTTGGAATGGGCCTGATGACGTCAAGAGTCCTGAGTAGAATAATCATTAGTACGCAAACTACTTATAATGAAAAATGACATTCCATGCATTACGAAACGTATTGAAACACTGCTTGTGCGTTTCTGTTCGATTCATGGAGAACAAGAACTTCTTGGCATTATCCTGGAGAACGGCGCGAATGGTTCAAATGTTCAGTTTTCGCGGCGCTCACGCTGTCACGTCTCAGTGATGGTTTCCGCTTGCGTAGTGGCATCTCAAGGGTAGTTTCATTATCGTAAATTGCTGCGCTCTTCTTTTTAACTCGCGAGACTCGATCTGACTACAACTTGTAGAAAGGAAAGTGGTAATTCGAAGGGCTCGTTTTTCGTTGATAGACACAATATTGAGGAGAACTAAGAGGCAATAATGCCAAGGAAAGTAGAGGGATGTTACTATAGTAATTGTAATGTAATTGTGAAGAAAGAAATGTGGACGAAAAGATAACTTGCCGCGGGCATGGACCGAACCTGCGACCTTCGAATAACGGTGCTCCACCAACTGATCTACAACGGCGGCCATCCCCCCCCGTCCTCTTTATGGGGTTCATATGTGCAGGCCCGTAGCCAGGAATTTTTTTCGGGGGGGGACCCACTTGTTGAAAGCCTTGAAAAACACCCATTTTTATTATTTTTCCTCGGTAAAACACCCCCCTTCCATCCGAATTTCGGGGGGGGGCCTAGCCCCCCCCCCTGGCTACGGGCCTGCATATGTGCATTTAAACGTGGGAGTTTCAGTCACATGGACTTGAAATAATGTGGAGCCCTTAAATTTACACTTCTCTTCTTTATTCATAGCGAGGGTCTCGTTCTGGCAGACTTGATGCTATCAGGTAGTATCCGAGGGATAATGGGTAAGCTGCCAGCTCGTATTAAGATCACGTACTACGTGACGCCAACAGGCAGAAAAAAAGCTGTTCAACACTTGCCGTCATGGCTACTGGCTGCGCTGACTGACGCTGCCACGTTTAAATGCACATATATACGGCCATAAAATGGACGGGGGGGATGGCCGCCGTGGTAGCTCAGTTGGTAGAGCAAGGTACGCGTTATTGGAAGGTCGCAGGTGCGGTCCCTGCCCGCAGTAAGTTATCTTTTCGTCCACTTTTCTTTCGCATTTACATTACATTTACTACTAAGAACATCCCCTATACTTTCCTTGGCATTATTGTCTGTTAGTTCTCATTAATACAATTTGTAGAATATTCCACGTCCATGTAATATATTCTGATGCCCGAATCGTGTGTGCCACTTGACCAAGAGCAGCTGTAGCAACGAAATTAACGACCTTTAAATGGTTGTCACGGAGAGATTTCGTACGCTCGGAAGTTTTAAGTGCCCCACTTTTGTAAGATTCACTCGCAAATTAAGCATTAAGGCCGTCG
>JALIZH010020466.1:0-10617 GCA_030522465.1 Rhipicephalus appendiculatus | reverse complement strand
AACGGCAAGCTATTTATACACACCATATACCGTTGGCGGTCCTCAGAGCTCCTCGACTTCAGCGCGTTTTCGTCATCATACCGAGATGGCGCGAAGGTGTCACGGAGCGCGCGCACTAAAGGTCGTCGCGCCTCTCGCTGGGATGAGCGTGCGCCTCCACGGGGCGTGGTCACTCGTGCGCGCGCGCTTATCTCCTGATCGGGGCATTCGGGCGCTTCGCACGACTTGTGCTTCCACCGCAAGTTTGCTTTGAAGTTACAGTGGTTAAAGAGTGCACGAAGGTCGCTTCGTTCGCCGCAGCGGCCGCATTTACGAATGGAGCGCGCCGCTTGCACACGAAGTAATAATTGTGGCAGTTGTTCGCGCTCGTCCTGTGTATGCTTGTGCGTTCGTTTCGTGTGTCTTTGTGTTAGAGCAGCGCGCTTTAAATGTCGAGCTGTGACAGTTAGTCCGTGCTCGTCTTGTGTATGCTCATTTCGTGCGTCCTTTCTGCTTGAGGTGCGCGCTGCATGTTTCGAGCTGCTTGCCGTTCTTCACGTCACATTACAATTTGTTGCTGCAGCATTCATTCCTTCTCCCTTGTGGCGAAACAATGCACAATAAACGCTCAACTACTTCTGTGAATGCACGTTTCACTTTCGTGTTATACCGATTCCTTTGACAGAGGGATCAGCCATGTTTTTTATCGCATTAGAGAGTGTCAGTGCAGGGGAGGACAGGGGGTCGTTCGCTCCCTGCGTTCTTTTGTACTCTCCCCGCTTTCTTCTGTTCGCCAGCCGCGCCAAGGGGAATACAAAGGATTGGAGGGGGGCACAGTTTCTTGCTCCGCGCGTTCGAGCAGGTGTTTATGCAGTATCGCATTGCCGATGGTACCTAGAGATGGCGACCGCAGTGACGTACGTGCAAGTTATGTATTGACATGGCACGTAGTGGAAATGCTCCTTCATTTCCGGTTTTCACTTCTTGCACAAAATCGTGACAGCTTGCATGGCGCCGAGAACGTGGCAACTTCCACTCGCCTACTGCCACGGGCACCTGACATACCATCTGTTTGTTTTCTTAACTCCTTCAATTTCGTTTTTCGGCTCAACACTGCAGCCTTTCAGCGAAGGCTCCCCAGATGCCGCCTAATCTCCTCCGTGACGTTGTAAATATGCGTGACCCAGGCCCGTAGCCAGGAATTTTTTCCAAAATTTACCCCGGAATGTACCCCAATTCAGACGGCAAGTTTTGTTCTGTGAGGAAAGCGGACCTTAACCACATTATGTGGCAGTGTCAAAATCACTCCCCTCCCCCGAGCCTTCGTAAACATTTAAGTAGTCAGGAGCTGTGGGAGGCTGCCATGCGCAGCCCCAACCCCAAACTTCAGGAGGCTATCCTGAGGTGGGCGGAGGTGGTAGAGGAGGCCTACCGCGCGTAGGATCCCTCGCCTTCTCGCAGCCCCTTTCCCTTAAGATGGGATAAATAAAGTTGTTTCTCTCTCTCTCTCTCCGGGTGGAGCCCACCTGTTGAAGGCCTTGAAAAACACCTATTTTTATTATTTGTCCTCGGTAAAGCACCCCCTCCATCCTACACTCTAAGAAAAAGTCGAGTATTTTGGGAGTATTTCTGCTACCCAACAATAATCGTCATCTGGCTTGCTCACGTTTCCTCTCTTGAAAACCCGGCTCTGGGCACATTCCTATCAAGAATGCTATGTCACGCCGATAACGCGCGCGGCGTTCGTGACCGGCAAGTGCCGGGACGGCGGTGATAACGCCAGGAAAGTGCGCGGGGTAGATGACGATTATAGTTGGGTAGCAAAAATACGCCCTTTTTACTCGATTATTTCTTAGAGTGTAAGCTCTACAAGCGGGGGGGGGGGGGGACAGTACCCCCCTCCCCCCCTGGTTACGGGCCTGATGAGTAGACTCGTTAGCACGAATATGTCAACAGTCCTCGGCAAACACCACCGTTGGCGCTGTCACTGACCTGGATTCGCTTAGCTACAGCGGGCTCGAAAGTACCTTAAAATTCACGTTTATTTTGAATCCAACACTACCTTTCCACATTATCAGGAGCACTAAACAAGTTTTTCTGGTCCAGTTATTTAACTTGAAGCGGCAGGCGAATCACTTGCGATGCGTTTGCCAAGTGGGCAGAATTAAGCAAGGACTGAGTATTTACTGGTGACAGAGGTGTCAATTAGAGGTTAGGTTTACTGAAAAAAAAAAAAGTTTAATCGCACTTAAATGGCGCGCCGATCGCGCCGAGAGAACACGTCGGCGGCGGCGCAGCGAAAACTTTCGGCGCACACCTCTATCTTCCGGTGAGCGCTCGTCGCCCGCCAGCTATTTCGACGACTCGCCGAAGGAGCTTGTGACGAATTTCGCTCACAAGGGAAACGAAACAAATGGTATGCAATACTATTATTGGAACACGGCCGTCATTCGAAACGCGAGACGCACCGGACTACTTCACGGAAGAGTACATGTGCAGTCGCTCCGCCCCCGTAGCTTTCCCTTCATTGCCAAGAAAAGTTGTCCGCGACATAGCAGACAATTTTTTTTCCGTTCACCACTAATCACTGTGTCCTTTCTGTCGTTTACCCTTTCTCTCAGTGCAAGGGAAACTTACAATGTGGCGTGAAACTCCTGCAATATGTTTTGAAAGCCTTGGTGCTGATCCCGCAGCTTCGCTGGAATATGCAGGTGTTGAACATGCTTAGAGCGAGAAAAGCAGTCGGGGAACGAAAAGTTTTGCAGGAAAATATTCTTGCTGCAAAGCCAAAATACGGGTCTTCGACTATACCCCCCTGAAGTCAGTGCTTTCTTTGGTTTTATGGAACCTTCGTGGGGACATACGAAAAGAATGCGCAAGGTGCTCAAGTCCGAGAAGTGGAGACAAATACGCATGTTCAATGATTGGCTTCAAGTGTTCGTTCAGGAGGGCAAGGACCCTTGCAGGGGTGCCCGATCCTTGCAAGAATACAGGAAACTTGTCGGTCAGTCTACCGAATTTTGGTGGCAGCGCATCAGACTTTTCTCGCGGAAACCGGATTCGAAACATAAGCATAACGACAACGTCACCATCCTGGGTGGAGCGGATGTTTCCTATGACTTGAAGGCTGTTTTAGGCAAAGAATTCAGTTATGAATCGCAATTATCAGGGCAGCAGTTTTTGGCCATGGCTAGAGATATGGCAGACAAGGTCGACGAACAAGAAAGGGATAGGGATGGTAATATCGATGAACGACTAATCGATTAAAGGTGCACAGTTAATTGATTAATCGTAATCGATTTCCCTCATTCAATTAATCGAATTAATCGATTAAAACTCTTCGATTAATCGATTACGGCAGCCGCCACCCCGCCCTCAGCACCGCCCCTTGGCCGGTGCGCATGAGCGCGATGCGAGTGACGCCGAGATGCAAAAGTCGAGCGCACATTATCTTTTTCAGTGCAGCGCATATTTGCACGCTAGTAGAACCAACCCAAAGCCGGCGGCGGCCCTACCCCCATAGAGGCAGAAATGAACTCGGCCCTGGTCTCCGTCGCCCACGGCGCCCACCTCCCAACCCTCCTCTAAAGGCGAGCAGGAGGACAAATGCACTTGCCGGCTTCTTTCCACTCGCAACCTACTGCTGCATTCACCTCCTCTCGCCCCCCTTTCTTCTATCATGTGCTGGTTAACCGTCGACAAAATACACGTATTGCTTGCTTGGTATATTGCGTCATTATTACATATTGGTGTGTATACTGCTTCCTTTGTCATGTAATGGCGAGCAATCGCAAAAGGAGCGCGGTGTGGACGTTCACAGAAGACTGCAATATGTGATAAAGGTGGTAAGCAGTACTCGAAGCTAGGGACGGAAACTCTTGAGATATCACCTGCTTCAAGCCCACTTTATTATGGTGCCAGAGAGTCATCCTCCAAAGACAAATGGTCATGACTAAAATTACAATGTTAAGGACCCCGTTCCCGAAGGCACGAATCTGCCTCTGCAGGTAAGTCATCAGAATCTCGCAACTTAGCCAAGCGCCTTTGAGTAACTTATCGTGAAAATCAAGTCGCTATTCAATTACACAAGTGATTCTTATGTTTCGAAAGGATGGACTGTTGGTAATTCATAATTTTTCAAAAAGCTGGGTCCTCTTCGCAGGACATCTTCCTTTGTCCCAGTGTTTTCAGCGCTATGGCTTCATTCAGTGAAAACAGAAAGGCGGTGCTTCAATGCTCAAGAGTGAAGATTGTTGTTTTCTGTATACTTCAGACGTGTGAGCGCATCGTCAATTTGCTTGTTTGGTTTGTGTTCGTTTTGGGCCCCACGCTGTTTCATGGTGTTTCATCGCACAAACACAGCTTTCCTTGCCTTTGATAAACTAGTAATTTTCTTCGCCTGCAGGGTTTGTGTCAGCTTTTTGGGCAGTTTATGCAACTCTCATGGCCACCACGGTAGATCAGTGGTTACGGCGCTCGGCTGCTGACCCGAAGGTAGCGGGTTCGATCCCGGCCGCGCCGGTCGCATTTCGACGGAGGCTCGTGTACTGTGCGATGCCAGTGCACGTTAAAAAGTCACAGTTTCGCCGCAAGGGTGAAGCAATGAATGCGATAGCAACAGCTTGGGATTTCACACGAAGAACGCCAAGCAAATCGAAATTTGGAGCGCGCTGCTCAAGCGCAAAGGACGCACTAAAAGAGCAAACACAGGACGACCGCGAACTAACAACGTTCACAGCTCGACACTTAACGCTCTGCTCAAACACAAAGGGCGCATGAAACATACGCACAGGTATACACAGGACGACCGCGAACTAACAAGTGTCACAGTTACTTCACGGTGTTTGAACAGCGCGCTTCTTTCGCGAACGGGGCCTCTGGAGCGAGCGAAGTGACCTTTGTGCGCTCTGTAACCTAAACGCAATCTTTCCGACGAAAGCACACCACGTAAAACCACCCCCCATCCCAAGATAAGCGCGCGCGCACGGGCACGGGCCGCGAGGGCAAAGGGCAGGTTGCAACGAGTTGGCGCCCAGCGCGCACTTCGCTCCATCCCGCTGGTTCGTTGGTAAGGCAGAGAACACGCTGATATTCCCCCCGATATCGGCGTACCGCCAGCGGTAAATGGTGTATATAAATAACTCGCCGTTAGCATATGCTAAAGGAAGTGCGCTTCTCCATGGGCGTCAGCAGGGGGGTGCAAAAGGGGCACTTGCCCCCCCTCAAGCCTCACCAGCATTTGACCTCACCCAAGCTACACCACTGCTCTCCCCTGCCCCCCAGCCGCGATGCGACACTGGTTTGCACCCCCCAAGAGAAAATCCTGCCGACGACCATGCGCTTCTGTGACCTTAGCGGTTAGCGCCGCGCCCTGCGGAGCGAGAGGTCGCCCGTTCGATTCCGCGCGCCGGAAAATATTTTTCTTCGTGGCTTCTATATTTGTACATATACGGGGCATGATGGCGACGCCGACGGGAAAAAGCAGCCGAGAATGTCCATATAAATGCTATCGCAATAAAAACAGCAGACGGACAGAATTTCCGGAGCCCTCCACTTCGGCGTCCCTCATAATCATATATCGTGGTTTTGGGACGTAAAACCGCATTCTTCTTCTTCTTCTTCTTCTGATTATTATTATTTTATTATTATTATTATTATTATTATTATTATTATTATTATTACTATTATTATTATTACACTTCCGTCTGTACGCACGATTGAAGACGTGCTCGTACCGTCGGAGTTAAGGCAACGGCGAGGTGAAACCTGCGGAGCGCACCGGCGCAACTGCCGTTCATTCTAACCGGGAGGCAAAAACTCTACTTCCCGCAAATGCGTGTACCGATGGTCTGTTTGATGCCAGTATGTTGCTGTGTAATTTCGCATGGGTGTTCTCAAGTAAGAGGTGACGTCAGTCCGCAATTATAGTATTACTGTGGGCCTCCGGAACATCCAACAGAGAACTGCAGAAAAGGTGCCGTGCCTATCAGTGCGAGCGTCTTATTTACTTCCTCTTTCTCCTCGTCTCTGCTTTGCTTTTCGCGGGATTTCCTAACCCTCAGCCACGCTGCATGTTTCCTGTACGTCTTTTCAACCGCTGTGGTCGCCGAAAACGCCGAAAACGCGAGTGGCAGGCTTCAAGGAAGTACGACCTGCTGCCGAATCGTCCATGGATGATGGCCACAGATCCTTCAATCCGTGACGTCACCCAAAGACGACGGGCCCCCCTGTGTCCAGTGGGCGACAGTGCGAATTTCCACGGAGGCGCAAATGCGCACATGTGATCTCTAGCGCGTCTAACAGAAAGACTGCAGTCTAGATAAAACACAAGTAAAGCTTCTCAAACAATGAGATATCCTTTTTAAAGCACACATAAAAAAGGTCGATTAATCGATTAAAACATCACATCGAAATCAATTAACCGATTAAAGGCTGAATCGACGAACGATTAACGATTAATCGATTAAAAATTTTAATTGACCATCCCTAGAAAGGGACCAAGCAACCAAAGAAGGCGTCGACTGTGTCATAAAGAATGTGCCCACCCGTACCGCACCCAAGTCACCGTTCAAGCATGTGGTGTCCTGGTTGAAGAGCAATAGCATGAATATCCTCCAATCCGACAAGGAAGGAATGTTTGTATTGCTACCGGAAAACCTGGAAGAAAAGGCTGACGAAGCCATCGCGAAAAACTTCAAGGCAGTGAACTTCGATCCAAAGAAGCAAAGGAAGGCAGCTCTCAAGCTATATACTTGGGGAACTTAGTCTGGAACATTTAAAGAAGATCACAAGCAAGGCAGAGTCTGAGTTCCTTGGACGTGTTTTTCACGTGCAAAACGCACAAACCCACCTACCAGTTAAGGGTAATTGTGTCTGAAAAAGCTTCATGGCAGTTGCATGTCGGAAGGTTCTTGCAAGTACATTTGAAGAAGCTTCCGTTGAATGACCCTTACTTAGTGAAAAGTTCTGATATTTCGTGAATTAACTAAGCGGTCTATGTGTCACGAATGGAAATACTGTAACGCCGTTTTCTGTCGACGTAGAAGATTTGTTACAGCGAAAGCTGTTATGAGATCACAACAAGGGTTGTTTCTGCGCCGTAGTTGTCCGCCGCCGGTGTCCGTAACCAATATCGCACGAAATAAGAAAAAACTAAATAAATAAAAAAAACCGCGAGGCCTGCGCAGCACAGTCACAGCGAAAGCTGGGAGAGCACCATTTCTAAAACCCGTTGCAATCTTGCTTGCTTGCTTGTTCCTGTTTGCTTGGCTCGTACCCACTTCGGGGATTGGCCATGAAGCCGGCGGTTAATATAAGGGGGAATATTTAATTTTGAAAAGGGATCTATCGTGGGGCTACTAATACAAGTACGCTTGCAAGGTACCCACTACTCCATTAATTGATTCGGTGGCTGATGACGACGAAGAATTATGGCTGAGCCCTTTGTAATGGGTTGGAAGCATTCAACGACCCCCCTCATAATGCAATTCATTGACGCCTGGTCACACAAATGACATTCTGTGACGCCTGGTTGTCGTTTCACTCTTCGGCCACGTTATATTGCGCATGTTAACGCGGTTCCTTCCCGACATAATGCTTGTATAGGGTTTTTGTGCGCCGGGTTTTCGAGCACAGGCATGGCTCAGTGGTAGAACACTGGGCTGGCACGGAGCGGACCCAGGTTCGAACCCCGTTCCATCCTGAACATTTTTTCTTATTTCGTGCGATAGCGGTTACGGACACTGGCGGCGGCGGCGGACAACTACGGCACCCTTGTTGTGATCTCATAACAGCTTTCGCTGTAAAACACCTTTGCCCTATTGGGAATCGAAACCCGGGTCCTCTGCGTGGCAGCCCAGCACTCTACCACTGAGCTACGCCGCTGCTTGAAACTGCGGTGCAAACTGACCCTATGCAGGCTTCATGTCGGGTAAGGAATCACGTTAACGTGAGTTGTAAAGCATTTTAGAGCAGTAAAGTAAGAACCAGGCGTCACACAATGTGAATTGCGTAACGAGTGGGTCGTTCAATGCTCCAACCCATTACAAAAGCCTCAGGCATAATTCTTCATCGTCGTCAGCCACAGCATCAACAAAGTGCACATAATGCGTTACAAGAGTGTAGCGGGTACCGCGCTCTTATAAAGAATGACGAATCATGGCATAGTAGACGCTTCCCCGCTACACAAAAATTATGATGATTTAAGGCGTAGTGGGTACCATGCAAGTGCGCTTGTAGTAGTTGTCCCAAGAGTGTTTAAAAAAGGCTCTAGAAAGGCCGCTCTCCCAGCTTTCGCTGTGGCTGTGCTGCGCGCTCCGCGCAGGCCTGGCGGTTTTTTTTTTTTTTATTCTCTACCATGTGATGGTTTGCCAGCTGCTGTGCGGGATAAA
Source organism: Rhipicephalus appendiculatus (assembly GCA_030522465.1). Classification (NCBI taxonomy): domain Eukaryota; kingdom Metazoa; phylum Arthropoda; class Arachnida; order Ixodida; family Ixodidae; genus Rhipicephalus; species Rhipicephalus appendiculatus. Next base: position 2,248 of record JALIZH010020466.1, on the reverse strand, counting down.
CTCAGTGAAACTAATGAACAGGGCTTCCAAAACTCAGCAGGCATAAACGTTGACAATTTCATCACTCGTTTAGAATTTTATCTTATAATTACATTGAACGCACCGGCATTTGTATTGGAACATCCATTGCGCCCATTCTCAGTGACATATTTTTATCTAGCGTTGACAACCGTATTTGCGCCGCGTTGAATGACTCCCCAGTTACTGGCATTTATCGCTACGTTGATGATTACCTCATTCTTTTGAATAAATGTCCGAGTTATTGTTTTGATGAAAAAGTCCAAAATATTCTGGGCATTTTTAGGATGCATGGACTGAAGTTCACTTTTGAAACGCCTAAAAATAATACCATTCAGTTTTTGGGCATTAATATTTCCTTTCATGCGTCCAATTGAACATATTTGCTGGGCCGTATCTACCTAGATCTAAGAAAGGCATCAATAAATTTTCGTCCGAACTTGTGATTGTTCGGCCAGGTTCTTTGGGAGCGAAGCAAGGCCGGGCCCGCGCTTCGCGATGGAGATCGCCGCCGTCTTCGTGACGTTGCCTCGGAAGAAGACGCCTTCGCCGCTGGACGTTTTAAAACAAGCTTTATGTACAAGACTATGTACAACAAAATGGCAGAAAGTAAGAAAGAAAAATGACCCTCAGTGGGGCCGTAAGCTGCAGTGCCGGTGTCTAGCCGGCAAGCTTTCCAGTGGCAGAAAAAGACGTCGCGGTCTCTTGGGCCGCTCCTTTTATCCCCTGTTTCCCCCCTCCCCCATCACTCCGCGTTGCCTGCGGTCATCGGCACCGGCCAGGAATGGGCAGGTAACAGGAGGGGCAGAAGGGTTGGGCAGGTAATGCCAAGCAAGGAGCAGAGGGGTGAGTCACGTCCGACGCACCTGCAGAGCTTGGGGACGCACCCTCTATCCTCTGTCGTGTAGCCCGCAGAGCACGACGTTACAAGCTCAGGAATTTGGGCGTTGGCAGGAGGGGGGGGAGGGGTGTCCCGAAGAGCGCGACATTACAAGCCCAGGAATGTGGGCGTTGGCAGGAGGGGGGTCTCGCAGAGCGCGACCTTACAGCATCCTTCCGTATGATAGTGCTCATTCCAAGCTTGTAAAAGGGGGGAATCGCCATCACTTGTGTACGAAGTGCAATTAACAAATCCTGTGAGCACCAAATGAAGACTAGTCTAATGCAACAGACCGAACGACTCAAGTTATTTGGTTATCCTGCTTCCGTCATCACAGCTGTGTGTCAAAGTTTGCTGCAAAGATTAAGGGGGAGATGCGAGTCGAAAAACGCGTTTTTTTTTTCAAAATTACATATTTTTCGTTTTTATTTCCTTTCACGAGTTTATTTTCTCTACTTTCACGACAAAAAAAAGCTGAATATTTTAATTAAACTCGAAGTAGGTTTAAATAGCTTTTTAAAGAGCACAAGGTGGCTACTAAAAAACTAAAAAGTGCTCATTTTCCTGAGTCCCCTGGAAATTGTCACCTGGCTGCTTGCCATTGCATTTAGCATGAGGGGTTCACTAAAGTCGCATGCTCAAAATAACCATGATTGTCAAGCTCTCATTATGGAATAAATCATCTTAAATAACATATATTTTCCGCATAGATGAGCTTTCACTTATATCTTTAAAATGCGTTTCTCTCAAGATCCATTTTTGGGCAACTTCTTGAGTTGGTACTTCTAATAGCCCGATCGGGATGACATTTTGCCCACATATTCCTTAACATTTCAGCCGTGCAAGTATCTCCTTTGAAACTTGATATCGCCTGTACAATTATTACGAACCTAAAGTAAGCAATTAGTATAGGCTGAGGATTCTAAGAATTCTTGCATTACAATTTTTTCTTGACCATCAAAATGTTTTATATGCATTTTCTTGATAGTTATTTGCATTCTGCAGTTAATGTGGAGCAATATGAGCCATTAATGGCTCAGAACCGTAAAAGGTTAGTGGCACGAAAAGTTTATCCAAAACGAACTATACTTTTACACATTGTCCTGGCACAAAACGAAAACTGTGCAACTTACTATAAAACTAATTACATCATTGAAATCAGCATAAAAGCCTATATATACAGCGAAAATGTTATTGCCCTAGGCTACAGAATTACGCATCTTTTTTTTCCGAATCGCATCTCCCCTAAAACGTTCAGGAAAAAAAAAAACTAATGAGCAAGAAAAGGACAAAATACCGTTTCACGTGATTCCGTATGTACATAGGTTATCGCATAACCTGAAGAAAGTA
>JALIZH010020465.1:0-36582 GCA_030522465.1 Rhipicephalus appendiculatus | reverse complement strand
CAAGGTGACATGAAACCCTGATGGAAATGGAAAGACCGCACGACAAATGAAACATTCATTTTTGTTTAACCCTTTCGTCCCAGGTGTCCTAAAAAAAGGACACGAACAAATATTGCTACAAATTGTGACCTAAATGACTTAGAAATTCAAGAAAGTGTGTGAGGTATTGTGAAAACACCAGCGCAAACATAGGGGGGTAGTTTTTTCATCGTTGTCTTTCTCAGAATTCCGCAAAGTGGAAAGCAATGTGATTCACGGCGAAAAAGACGACAACCGCTGGAACCGTATATTAGATGATAATTCAGTGATTAAGTATTGTATCGGTAGCTACCATATTTTTTTCTGATGTTTCTAACGTGTGGACCTGGTTATTTCGAAAGTGACTCTTCCCTAACAATTATGCGTCGCCCGCAGTATTCCACAATCTTCATGTCCTAAATATAGGACACCAGGGCTCAGTGGTTATCAGAGCCCTCATTCATTGCATGTTAATCCAGAGCCGTAGTGCTTGTGTAAGCTTCCCATTTCTTGTTATTCCACTCGAGAACCCCGCCATTTCTTAGCTAATATGTAAGGGGTTCCAACAGCGCGATTATATGTAATAGGTCTGAATACGTTTTCGGCACAACATGAAAGGAACATGCAGGAGCTAGAAGATGACCACGATGAAGTGAAGTGCGGTCAGCTTGCCCTTGCAGACATGGGCAGAAGTTATTTTCACGCAGCTAAGCCGGATTCAGCAATTTTCACGATGTTAGATCTTCCAAAGCGTCCAATAATGAGACAGCGATCTTTCAAGTGCAATGAAGAGCTATGTATCATGAACGCAAAAACTTGCTTTTTTTTTACATTTCAGATGCTCTAATGAATATATCGCTGCTACATGTTTAGCTACACAACAATTACACACGTTAACAGGGTACAGAAGTTGAAGTATTTAAATGTAACATATTTCACTTTACGACTACTAAGCCCTGGTGTCCTGTATATAGGACATGCCGCCATTTTTCTTATATGGTGATGGTGTGCCCAAATTACATTATTTTTGTGCTCTAGAGGTGGTAGTAAAACCAAATCAAGTAGAAAAAAATTTTCTACCTGTTAAAAAAATTCAGGGCTGAAAGGGTTAAGTAGCGTTCGTAATTCACACTGCTCTTGAATACTCAAATGTCACGCAGGACTCTATGTTGGTGTTTTATAGTTTTCTACAACTTAGGCATTGCGGAATTACTGCTTAATATTAATATCTTTGGTTTGATGTCCCGAAGCCATGATGTGATTATGAGGCACGTCGTTGTGGAGGTATCCGGAAACTTCTATCACTTGGTGATCTTTAACACATACCTCAACGTGCATCATGCTACCGCGATTTTAAAGATTGTTGACCTTACAAACACCGCTGTCTTTGTGGCAGCTCGCGAAATGGAAAAGGATGTTTTCTACACGACAGAGATTGGATGTGTAATTATACTGGATGTCTGTTTTTTTTAGGCAACACATATTTTTTTTATAAAATTCCTATGACCTTAGCAAACGAACACTACGCCAGGCGGAAAAACACAATTTGGCGCATTTAAACTACATTCAAGGGAGTAATTAAAGAAGTCGGCAATAAAATTTTTCATTACTAACCTCAGGGCAATAGCTGATATTCGAAAGTTGTGTAACGTGGTAATTTATGGCTTATCTGCTACTTTCGCGCTGTCCCTACTGAAAAAATCCGCATGCCGTCATGCGGAAAACATACGGATTCCACATATTTTCCGCATAAAATATATGGATTTGTACGGACGTATACGGATGCTTACGGAAATTGTAAGGAACATACGGAAGTATCATATGGTACATAAGGAATTCCGTATGGGCGTACGGATGTAGCCTTAAGGAACATGCGGGTGCCGTATCTGTTATACGGATAGACTCATACGGCGATACGGAATATACGGATAGTATGATACGGAACGTGCGGAAACCGCATGGGATACAGAAAGAACAAACGGATGCCGTATTTGCTATGCGGAAAGATCCACGTGGCAATAAGTAGTATACGGTAAAGCATGGTGTTCTACCTGAACCCATGACCATAGGCGAGCGCACGGGGGGGGGGGGGGGGGGGGGTGGCGCCACCTTTTCCCTCTTGTCACCTAAGAGGGAGGGGCCTCCCTCCCTCTTAGGTATTGAGGAGTATAGCCTCCTCCGTACTTTCTGTGCCCGTCAAACGCTCCCTCGGCGACCGTCGTCTTTCCCTCTGACCCACCATGGTATAACGCTACATTCCACCGCGGCGCGCCGCCACCTACGTTGGGCTTGTCTTTCGTGGCTTGAGGCGCTCCTGCCAGTGTATCGCACGCTGCCGCGTCTAAGCAATTGCGCTTGCCACGTTTCCTTGCTGCTGCGATTCTTTACTGATATACCCGTAAGCGTTTGTAGCCATCCTGACCGGATAGCTGGAACGCCAGTGCTGAAGCGGCTGCCCTGCCCTTCGCAACCAGCTAGGCGTTGGATGTCCTGTGGTTGTGCGGCAGTGAACAGGCGCCTATCGGCTAGCTGTTGCCTACATTGCAACGAAATGGTGACAGGTGTGTGTGTGTGTGTGTGTGTGTGTGTGTGTGTGTGTGTGTGTGTGTGTGTGTGTGTGTGTGTGTGTGTGTGTGTGTGTGTGTGTGTGTGTGTGTGTGTGTGTGTGTGTGTGCCTTCAGGAAAGGTTTATAATCTGCAGGATCTCGTAACACCTTGGGAACCCGAAGGTGCATGATGCGACCTGCCACAACTCTAGTTACATCGGAGAATCACCTATTTTTGTGTCACCATGGACTTTGCTTGCTCCACCACGTTTCCCGCTTGCTTGGCATTACAGCTTGAAAGGTTTACCCGCCAGTGAGAATGCAATGCCTTCATTGTAGTTAAGGATGGCGGGTCAATACGATTACCTCGTGACGGCAGGACCTGTGTGAGAGATTCTGCTGTTTCTACATCCTCATAATATTGGGCATGGTCAGTGGTGGCAGAGGTGAAGAAGTGTGTGGTGGTGCGTGCCAGTACAGTGGTGTCGTGTCGTCTCGCATACAGTGCACATTGTTTGTACTTATTCTGCATACGTAGGTACGCGTGCAGAATAAAGGTTCAGTTTTATTGCCAGTGTGAATTCCAGGCCTTCATTGTAGATAAGGGTGGCAGATTAGTGCCATGCCGTTTGCAGTGCCGCTTGAGACCTGCTGCTGTTTCTACATTCTCGTCATATCTGGCATGTTCAATGGCGGCAGGTGTGAACAAGTGCATGTGTTGTGGCGTGTGCCAGGGTGTCGAGTCGTCTGACAGTCTGCATTGTTTATGCTTCCCTACTGAAAAAATCCGCATACCGTCATACGGGAAACTTACGGATTCCGCATATTTTCCGTATAAAATATATGGATTTTGTACGGACGTATACTGATGCTTACGGAAATTGTAAGGAACGTACGGAAGCATCATATGGTACATAAGGAATTCCGTATGGGCGTACAGATGTGGCCATAAGGAACATGCGGATGCCATATCTGTTATACGGATAGACTCATACGGCGATACGGAATATACGGAAAGAACAAACGGAATCCGTATGGGCTATGCGGAAAGTTCCACGTGGCAATAGTAGTATACGGAAAGCATGGTGTTCTACGTGAAACCATGACCATAGGCGAGCGCACGGGGGGGGGGAGGGGGGAGGGGCGCCCCCCTTTTCCCTCTTGTCACTTAAGAGGGAGGGGCCGCCCTCCCTCATAGCCTCCTCTATACAATTCTGTGCCCGTCAAACGCTCCCTCGGCGACCGTCGTCTTTCCCTCTCACCCACCATGGTATTACGCTACATTCCACCGCGGCGCGGCGCCACCTACGTTGGGCTTGTCTTTCGTGGCTTGAGGCGCTCCTGGCAGCCAGTGTATCGGACGCTGCCGTGTGTGTGCGTGTGTGCCTGCAGGAAAGGTTTATAATCTGCAGGATCTCGTAACGCCTTGGGAACCCGGAGGTGCATGACGCGACCTGCCACAACTCTAGTTACATCGGAGAACCACCTATTTTTGTGTCACCATGGACTTTGCTTGCTCGACCACGCTTCCCGCTTGCTTGGCATTACAGCTTCGAAGGTTTACCCGCCAGTGAGAATGCCATGCCTTCATTGCAGTTAAGGATGGCGGGTCAATGCGATTACCTCGCAACGGCAGGACCTGTGTGAGAGATTGTGCTATTTCTACAGCCTCATAATATTTAGCATGGTCAGTGGTGGCAGATGTGAAGAAGTGCGTATGTGGTGGTGCGTGCCAGTACAGTGGTGTCGTGTCGTTTCGCATACAGTGCACATTGTTGGTACTTATTCTGCATACGTAGGTACGCGTGCAGAATAAAGGGTCAGTTTTATTGCCAGTGTGAATGCCATGCCTTCATTGTAGATAAGGGTGGAAGATTAGTGCCATTCCGTTTGCAGTGCCGCGTGAGATCTGCTGCTGTTTCTACATTCTCGTCATATCTGGCATGGTCAATGGCGGCAAGTGTGAACAAGTGCATGTGTTGTGGCGTGTGCCAGGGTGTCGTGTCATCTGACAGTGTGCATTGTTTATGCTCATTCTGATTGGTGTGTGCCTGGGTGTCGTGTCGCCTGACAGTGCTCATTGTTTATGCTTACTCTGCGTGTGACAACTGCCACTGTTTCTACATTCTCGACACATGGAGCATAACCAGTGGGGGCAGACGTGAATAAGTGTGTGGGTGGTGATGTGTGCCAGGGTGTCGTCTTGTCTTACAGTGCGCATTTTTTGTGGTTATTCTGCGTGGTGCATGCGAGGGTGTTGTCATCTGACAGTGCACATTGTTTAGGCTTGTTCTGCGCGTACATGTGCAGAATAAACATTATTCAGTTTACTTTGATCTCTCGATTAAGCTGTCCTCAAACAAGTTCTGACTTAATGGAAGACCTTGCCTGCATTGTATGGACTCGCTAAACCAAAATGACTATGGTATTATGGCATCCATAATACCACATTTCCGTATATATGGAAGCCGTATATACGGAGGATACGGATCCGCATAATCCATATATATGGATTCCGTATATCCGTATAATCCATATATATGGATTATGCGGATCCGTAATACCATAATTCCATATGTACGGATCCGTATCTTCCGTACATACGGATTTTTTCACTAGGGTTATTCTGATTGGTGCGTGCCCGGGTGTCGTGTCGCCTGACAGTGCGCATTGTTTATGCTTACTCTGCGTGTGAGAACTGCCACTGTTTCTACATTCTCGACACATGGAGCATAACCAGTGGTGGCAGACGTGAACAAGTGCGTGTGTGGTGGTGTGTGTCAGGGTGCCGTCTTGTCTGACAGTGCACATCGTTTAGGCTTATTCTCCGCGTACATGTGCAGAATAAATATTATTCAGTTTACTTTGATCTCTCGATTAAGCTGTCCTCCAACAAGTTCTCACTTAATGGAATACCTTGTCTGCATTGTATGGACTCGCTAAACCAAAATCGCACAACAATTAACCCTTGTACAAGTCAGTTTTGCCTTACAGAAGATAGATTTTAGTATCCCGAAATGGACGGTACAAAATCATATGGCATCTGATGCGGAAAAGGTATACTGTATGTAAGCCGTATCATGCGGTTTCCGCACGACCACAAATCCGCACGACCAGCCGTATCATACGGCATCCATAATACCATATTTCCGTATAAATGGAAGCCGTATATACGGAGGATATGGATCCGTATAATCCATATATATGGATTATGTGGATTCGTATCATGCGGATCCGTAATACCATAATTGCGTATGTACGGATCCGTATCTTCCGTACATACGAATTTTTTCACTAGGGGTGTCCAAGAAAAATACAGTTTTTACCTTTTCTTTCACTCTACCGCCTAAAACTGGGCGCGACGATATATCTCGAAGACAAGCGAAAAAGTTCTTTGTACTTCTACAGAGTTCAACACAGAAACGGATAAGCACTTCACAGCGAACGTAAGGAATAAGCGGTCCCAATTGGGTATTTGGGAAGGCTTTCCGCCTTTTGTCAAAGTTCGTCACATCAAGTTCCGTTGTGATGTAACACAGCTACCGCATTTCCTGCGTCTTGAATTTCGATTATTTATATCTGAAAATACCTCTATATTTTCGGGTGTTTTAAGATTGGGTGTGCCATAAATTGTCACGTCCTACAACTTTCCAATTTAAACAACTGCCGTTAAGTTTAGGCTTAAATGTCAATAAACGAGTTTTTGTTAATTACTCCTTCGAATTTAACGTGTGGTATGGCATAGTTTTTTCCTCCTCGGCGTAGTTTGTTTACGAATACGACAGGGGGCGTGAATTTCATAGCAGTTTTATTTAAAAATCTACATTTTCTAAAAACACATGCGGAACGAGTGGGTCGTTGAATGCTTCTTTTTTTTTCGAAAGACTGCCCTTTGGCATAACAAACGTACATTATAACACGAGAGGCCCATCACACGTGAACGAATATGTTGAACTCGTGCATAAAGTTTAACAAGGATCGGTCGAATGGTCCTTTTACCCACCCTTTTAAATGCGGAGGGCGACCGGGACGGTGACCAGTTGCTTTCAGATCACGAAGGCGTGCTTGCTGTAGGCCCGGGCATAACCAGAGCAAGTGTGTCACGTCCACTGCTGTTATAGGAGCGTCACAAAAGGGGCATGTGGTTCCATACGCTGCGCGGTTGTGTTGCGGCCAGTGAGCGGTCACTGCCGGCGTAAGAGCAACCCCAACTCGAAGTCTGCGAAGCGCCACCTCCTCTAAGCGAGTAAGCCCACCAGGGAGGTCAGAACCACACGGTGGAATGAGTGCTTGTGTGGTGCTTCGGAGGCATTCCTTTTGGCGCAGCAGTTTTCCGCAGTCATCTCCGGGGAATTGCGGGAGCGGGTAAATTATGGCAGGCGAGCGACTGGCAGAATGCGCCTCTAGCTGACCAGACACTGCCGCTCGTGGAACCCATTCTATGCGTATCGATGTGCCGATGTTGCTTGCAAGCTGATGTATGGCATCTGAAAACGCCGTCGATCGGGCTACGCGACGTAGGTCACAAATAGCTTCCGTAGAATCGATGCGAAGAACAAGCTTGGAGTAGCGCTCCGCTTCAACGAAGCGTCCCAATGCGTTAAGACCGTCCCGTATAGCGGCGATTTCAGCGAGATATGCCGGTGGTTCAGGGTCAGCTGCATACGTGCATGTTTTTCCTGCTTTTGGTAGTTTTCGGCAGACCAGTTCGGTGTGAACCATGCCATTGGTGATACTGGCATCGACATATCCTACATGTATACCTGGTGTGTTGTCGATGCGATTAAGACAGGAGACCATCGCCGTCGCCTGGCTAGGAATCGGGCAATGAAGGCGGCCAAGTGGCTTGTTATCCGTGAGCTGTATGCGGTACCACGAGGAGGAGTCGCCGTAACGATGGGAATGGGTACTGCGCATATCTTGTATGGAGCTAACGCAGTAACGAAATGTTGAAAATTTTAGTGCGCGTGCGAAACGTCGCTGATGTGCCAGTTCATCAATCGTGTTAAGTTGTGCCTCTGTTTGTAAATTCAGAACCATCGTCATGCGCGCAAGCCCATTGTTCGCACGCATAGCTTCATGATTAATACTTTCAAGACGGGCCCATTCTGCTTTTGTTAGATGGTGGAATTGGGCTTAGTACACAACGCGTGGCTGAAGTACAGCCTTGACAAGGTGGCGTGCCATTGTGGTGCGTGCACCGCCCGATTTTTTGGTAATCGGACGTAGACGATCAATTCTTTATGCCCTCGCTGCTTTGCGATCTTGACCCATGGGGACGCAGAACCATTCTGAGCTATTTCGAGACCCAGCATTCCAAGAGTTAAGACCTCCAGTACAGGTTAGAGCTTGAAGAAGAGGCGAATAGGTCGGCTTGAAAGTGCGCGGCGCCCTTACGTGCTTCCTACGGCCATGAATGCCGTTTTTTTTCTTTCGATAATTCTAATTCGATATGGTCACACCCAGCACTAGTCACATTTAGGACCCTTTGAAGTCCCGGTTCTTGGCGGGCGAGATCTGGGTGAACTGTCCACACTAATATCATCGGTATGCATCAGGAAGTAGATATCAGGTAGTGCCGCCGGTTGTCATGCCATTGGAAGAAGGGCAATGTTGAAAAGGATTTGCGCAAGGACTCAACCTTGTTGAACACCACGGTGTCACGTGAACAGACCTTCTACATGCCCAGCCAGGCGGATAGAGAAAGTTCGGTCACAGAGGAAGGCTTCGACGAGGATGAAGCCAAGGTACGAACGCAGCTATTGATTCACGACTGAGAATGTCATAAGCTATTTGAATGTCCATCGCCAATAAAGTTCGAATACGGCGAGAGCGACCTCCAACGAGTACCATAGAAGAAAGGTGTCCCAGCCCATCTTCAGTGCCCAAGTAGGGGCGGAATCCAATATGCGCAGGATGGTACCAGGAGTACCGCTCAAGCCACCAAGTGAGACGGGTCGCAAGTATTCGCTCCATCAGTTGGGACAGAGTTGATGCTAAGAATATAGGCCTCAGATTAGCAATATTATCCGGAGTTTTTCCTGGCTAAGTTGCAGGAATTTTTTGTGCGCAGACGTTCTTTTTTTTATCCCCAGTCTTATATTTTGCAACGCACGCCCGTGTGTTTTCCTTTCTCCTTGACTAGCGCTCGCGAGTGCAGCCCTTGTAAGGGCTTCAAGGGAATAAAATGCAGCTCCCCTTCATTCTTTTCTTTGTCTTTTTCTCTTCTTAATGTCCGCCATTCTTGCGGCACTCTTCCATCTTATGTAAGATGGATAACAACCTTCCCGAGGGCCTCCCTCCGGGGTACACCTTGGACACGATGGACAGCCGCTCCAAGGCTTACAACCTAATACTAAAGGAGCTCACGAACATTCTTCGTAGGGAGGAGTCGCCCAAAAAACCGAACACATCTCCTTCGCATGAACTGCCAACTCACCAGCGGCAATTGAAGACAGCAACTGCCCCTCTACGCAAGGAAACAGCAGCAAAAACACCATTGACACGCCACCGCCCACGTCGTGCTAAAGGAGCCATACTTCCACTGCGGAAATCGACTCGCTCTACCGTGCAAAGAGCAACAAGTCGGTCCCGCCATCACGCTCGAACGAGAAGGCCGCCGCGAACATTGTTGTGCCATCCCGACCTGCCCCACACCAGCGTGTGCAACACAAGCAGGAGGGAGCATTGACCGAAGTAGAGGCCAGCCACGAACCATGTCACGTCACCACTGGCAGAGAGCGAGAAACGCAGCTGCACATCCTCCTCTTCTCCCATTTCTTCATCCTCATGGGAGCACACAACAGCTCCCTCTTCCTCTGCCCCTCCATCTCCTGTCGGCTCAGACAGACAGGCTCATCTTGTGTCTTCTCGCCCCTCGCCTCTGACGTCACAGCATCAGCAGAGGCAAACATGGCGGCCCTCTCCTCCTCGCCGCAACATTCCGCGGGGGACGCAACCCGCGCTCCTGAGAGTGTGGAGACTCCGCTCCCTAAAGGGGGGCTTGTTTACATGCCACCTCCTCTCAGCACCCCTCTCCTACCGGCCTTTTGGACGAGCGCGGCCACCTGCGGCCACCGCACTTCCAATCACCTTACCATCGCAGCTCCCTGCTAGCCCCGGGCCTCTTGCCGAGCAGGAGACTGTGCTCTATCGACCGTAAAATAAAAAAAACAATATTCCGCACAGCCACAGAGGAGGCTATCACTACACAGTTCGCATCCTTTGAAGGTGCCCTTCGCGTACGCACCAACTTCGGCCGCAACTTCGTGGCTGTGGATGTCGCCTCAGGAGCAGCCCTCGCACCCCTCCTGGCAGTGATGCACATTTGTGCCATACTCGTGCGCGCGAAACAGGCGTTCACGAACTCTGCCCTCGCACAAGACGCGCCGCCAATTAGCGAAACTCGCGGCCAGACATCCGCGGCTCAAAGCCCCGCAGCCGAAGTGGCAGCGAACACAACCATATACCGACCGATCGCACGAGCAGCCCATTTCCTGGCCGCGTCGAGGGACTCCATCACTGCTTTTCTGTCGGGGTTCGATGCTACAAACCGCGTATGGGAAAACCGCGCTTCGGCGTCTAAAGGCGCCAAAGGAAAAAGACAAAGCCCAGCATCCATGTCAAAGAGCGTGTTCTATTTCACTCCACGTTGTCTTCTTCTTCGTCGTTGTCGAAGTCCCTCGATGCGCGTGACACTCCCGCGGGAGGTTTAAACAATCTACAACATCCTCCGCGCCCGACAAAGTTCAATCGCCCAACTCCAACGGACACAACAGTTGCACTGGCCTTGTAACTTTCGTATTTACTGCCCAAGGCGATCTTGCGTGCTCTAACATGATTTTCTCTTGATAAGTGCACAGCAGTCACTCTACCAACTTTCCAATAAGTTATGGGCACTTTGTCTTCCTTAATGACCACTACATCGTTAACCTTAAAGGTACCGACAACTGCCCAGAACATGAAATGAGATTATTCCACTGATGGAAAGATTGTCCGTCACATTTTCTCAAACCAACCCTGTTTTTTTTTTTTTCGTGTGAGGGGGGGATTTATATTTTTATGTCTTCATCGAAAGACGCGAAAAATGACCTTTGGCGCCTCTGGTGGCAAATACATGAACGAATCGATGTACCCTGTCACGTGACCGTTTATTCCTGTACGCGGTCGAGGATCTTTTTGTTGGTATTGAAATATTGTTCGTTTCTTTATATTAAAAGATATTACTCCATATAAATGTGCACGTAGGCCTGCGTTAGTAGTATGCATTAAAGCGGCGCTGCCTTCGCATGACGTAATGATCCCACGCTCGTCAGCGCGTCTTGAAAATCTTTTCAGCGTGCTCATGCAACCGCGCACGCAGTTTCCAGGTCGCTAAGGTTTTTGATCGACATAATTTTGCTACCAACACTTCGTCTCAGAAATGACGCGCACTGCTACTCGGCGCGGCCGCGCATATGCGTAGTGACGTTTTCGGTGACTTGGCTTAGCTCGTGTATCGAGGGAGTAACGACGCCGGGACAAGCCACCCATGACACAGGCGCAGGCAACCTTGGGCACAGGAGCACACAACATGGTACAAAAAAAATCAGATCCCAAGTACCATGGGAATCGATGTTATGCGATGCATCCGGAGGTGACTGGGTTGTAATTTTTTTATTGAGTGAAACGATATGAAATGACGCTAAAGATATGTACAAATGTTTGCACGCACAGACATGTTGAATAGTCGCATATGTTTCATATAACCAGTTGTTTACAGTTGTGTAACGATGCCAACAGAAACATGAGTATTGCCAACACCAGAAGCCGTAAGGTGATATGGTGAGCTTCTGCTTGCAAGGGTGGTAGCCCTGGATAGTGCTACGTAGACCAACTAAAATGGATGGTGCTTAATTATACAACTGATACAACTGACGTTAACCCGACACGACTCCTTCGTCATAGTACGTATGTAATGTTTATAAAATTAGATAGCCAGCACTGCAACCACAATATACGTTTCCCCAACATTACGCCTGCATAGAGTGTTCTGCCAAGCAGTTTCGAGCCGTGACGTGGAGCTGTGGTAGAATGCTTGCTTGCCACGCAGAATGCTTGGGTTCGATTCCTGCGGGTACTCTGATTTCTATTCTTTGTATTCCTGGCGTCAACGCCACCGATGTCCGTTCTTCTTAACGCTGTCGCCTTTAAATTACCAGTGTCAACGCCACCAATGTCAGTTTCTCTTAACGCTCTCGCATTTAAGTTACCAATGCCTGTTCTCGCTGTTCCTGGGTAGATATAAATTGTCTAAGTCCGGTGGCGCGTACCCGCATTTCGCGGCCCGTGGTATGCGGGTATGAGCCGCACGTGCCTGGAGAAATGAATTTGACGACGTACGCGACGGGATTTTCACGTTATTCATGTCATGACCAGCCAGACATATTCGTCAATACCTCTTACCCTCCCATACAAATTTTGGTCTACCCCAAGTTAAGGAGGTCATCACGAGAGTACCAAGACGTAGGCGGCTAGATAGATAGATAGATAGATACGTAGATAGATAGATAGATAGATAGATAGATAGATAGATAGATAGATAGATAGATAGATAGATAGATACGTAGATAGAAACGCAAAAGTGCTTACAGTACGCAAAGAAATGCTTCGTATTTAATACTGGGAAGGTGTATAATGCCACATCATCTCATTGTAGCAGCTTGTTATTTTCAAAAACACTTGAAAAGCTAAAAATAAAGGTGGTTAGGCATAGCCGCAGGAACTCCTGCGAAAGCAGAACGGCGGCAGCTTTCACAAATCGCGAGTAGGGCTGGCGGCATCGCTATCGATTCTCAGCGTTGCTGGAGGAAAGGTACATCTGTGTTTAGAGCCTTTCAGATCGAACAATACTGCTTGTAAAACAACTACGTGCTTTTGGGATTAACTACAGCAGCTACAAACACTACGAAGGGTGAGCTTTCTGTCGCGCCGTAAAAAAATGGGTCGAGAAAAATCAGTTGTCGGTCCCTCTAAGCTGGTTGCTAGGCTGCACTCCCCTAATGTGCGCACTTCTCAAACACAAAAGGTATTCTTTATACCAACGCTTCCAAAAATCATTCACTCTTTGCTGCCTGTACTTCCAATACTTTAAAGTATCGGAGCGACTTCCGGATGTTTCAGCAGCATGAGCACTAGGCAGTGTAGTGGACTTCCTACCGGTTAGAAAGTGTGAAGGCGTAAGTACTACTGGTTCACTAGCGTCAGCGGAGAGGTACGTTAGCGGCCTAGAATTCACTACATTCTCTACTTCTGTAAGTATGGTAGCAAGCTGCTCGAAGTAGAAGCACGCTTTCCCTAGAGTTTTCCGTAGGCAGCTTTTAACAGTGCGAATCATCCTTTCCCAAAATCCACCCCACCACGGAGCACGTTCTGCAATGAATTTCCAGGTAATGAGATTAGTAGAGCAAAAATCCTGCACTTGGAAGTTGCGCAAAGTTCGGTATATCAGTTTTAAGTCATGACTGGCAGCCCGAAAAGCTAGAGCATTGTCGGAATAAACAACACTGGGCAAGCCACGTCGGGACACAAACCGTCGGAAAGCCATTAAAAATGTCCCCGCCGTCATATCACTGCACAACTCCAAGTGGATAGCCCGAACGACAGCCCACGCAAAAATAACGATGTAGGCTTTCACAGGACTCGTTCCTTTAACAAAAACAGGACCGGCAAAGCCAACACCCACAACTTGAAATGGGTGCGATCTCTCCACCCTGTCGGTCGGCAGTGGTGCGGTGGGGGCTGAGGCAGGTTGGAGCTTGAATCTTGCACACACTTTGCACCTAGAGATCACCTTTTTTTACCCACTGGCGGCTCTTAATCAGCCAAAAACACTCGCGCAGCTCGGAAAGGGTATCGTTTACGCCGCTGTGAAGTAGGCGCCGGTGCGTGCTATCGACGAGGTATGTGCAGCGGTGGTCAGCTGGGAGCAAGATCGGACACTTCACGTCTTCTGGTGCTTTCACATTGTCAAGCAGGGTCTTGATCCTCAAAATCCCGTCATTTTTCAGGAATGGATGCAGATCACGAATGTGGGACGCCTTAAGTAGTGGTTTGTCCTTTTAACAATGAGGCGAGTTCGATAAGGTGCTCTGTGCTAGAAGGACCATCTTCAACCTTTTCAGCATGACCGTCCATCTCGTATTGCCTGATAACCTCATCGTAGGCTCTCATGGCTTCGTCGTTTGATGAGAGTCGCCGAACGAGTCCGTGAAGCCTCGAAAGGGCTACTGTCCAGTGGTCGGCCATGTCGGCAAGAGGCGATTTCCAAAGTAACGGAACTTCATAGCGTCCTTTTCGAAGAATGGCAGTGTTGCTGAATTCTATTAAAACATCTGTGTCGCGCTCAGACGTTGGTGTGTCAGAAATTCCGATGGTATCGAGGTCCCAAAATCTCTCTAATGGGAAGGCGATCTCGTCGTCTTTGTGGGAACCTGTTCGAAGAACACATACTTGGGTGCGTGCATTCTTGCTTGCGCTTCCAACGCCAGATAAGGGGCCCTGGAGAGTCCAACCCATCATTGTGTTGATGGCGACTAAGGCAGGGTTTTCTTGGTCCGACTTTACTTCACTCGTGCTTGGCATCAACTCCCACAGCTGGTCAGATCCAATGAGGACACTCACACCTTGCTCTCAATCTACGCTCGGGTAAACGACGGCGTCGGCCAGATGTTTCCCCTCCGCTGCGATGGCTTGAAGAAGACGACACTGAGTTGGTGCTTCAATCATCTCCTCACAAATAAAGGGCACCACTATGGCTTCAATGTCGATGGTCAGACTGTCGACTGCGGATCATGAACTTGGCTATTTTTAATCGCCGGGTCGGGTCGCTCGCTCTACCAAACGCGCTGATGGCGAGTTCGGTCTCGGCGACAACAGGTAGTTCTAGCTTGGAAGCGATGCACTCTGTGACGAAAGTTCGCTGGCCTCCACTGTCGAGAACTCCGCGTATATAGCAACAACGTGACGAAGTCTTTATCCAAGCTCGAAATGTCTGTAGTAGAACGTCATTGATGAATCGGGGAGCTGAAGCTTTCCGAGTGGAAACTTGCACCGTAGCATTCGGCTTCTTCTGATCATTAGTCGATGATGGTATTTCCGAGCTACGAGCATTGCACATCGAGGAGGCGTGTCTGCGTTTGCATGCCTGGCATTGTACTCTCCGTCGGCAATCACGGACGCGATGTCCTTTTGTCGTGCACCGGAAACATCGACCATCTGTCGCGAGTTTGTTGCGTTTCTCTGTAAAAGTGATGTCACTCGTGCAGTCCTCCGTCTTGTGATCTGTAGCGGAGCAGAAAAAGCAGGACGGGGAGGGAAGATAGTGTCTTGTTCTGAAGAACCGACGCTGCAGGAGTCGCAGAGTGCTTCTGGAATGATCTGTTGAATACCGGAACACTGCAGTCCGATGTCTTTGGCAAATTGTTGATCAACGAACTTTTTTCTCGACATTCAACTTCTATGCGGAGAAACTTCATCAGTTGTTCAAGTTTCTGATCCGAGGTAGCCTGGCTGGTTTCCGTCGCGTTCTCCATACTTTCTTCTTTGTAGTGTTCGACAACGATGTCAGCTGGCATGACTTTGAGCAGCACTTCATTCAGCATAGCCGCGTACGAAGACTCCGTGATTCCAAGACTATGCAGTCCCCTCCTATTTAGTTGCGCGGGGTCCAAAAGCTTGCGCAAAGCAGTCACATCCCTCGCTAATTTCACTGGTCTGAGCGTGCGCAACTTTTCCGGGTATTTCTGCTAAATAATATTCTGATTTCCCAACCGATGCTTCAAAATTTCCAGCGCATCATTGTAACAAGAATCTGTCACCTGAATACCTGCGACGGCTTGAGCTGCAGGTCCATCCAGTAGTGAGACAAAGTAGTGAAACCGGTCTGTGTTGGAAAGTCTCGGGTTCTCGTGCATGGAGTGCATGAACATATCCCAAAATGGTTGCCACTTAGTCACGGTCCCACCGAAACTAAGAAGCTCCAACTGGGAAGTAGTGCTCCGAACTCACGTTGGGGAAGTCGTTCATGTCCGCTAGGTGCAGTCTCATTGGACCCTGCGCCCATGGCTGAAGTGGTAGATGACGCCGGCGTAGCAGAGGTCTTCAGAACGTCGATGTGGTGCTCGAGCAACGCCAGCGTACTGTTCGCGGCGTCATCGTATTGCATGACCACCTCATAGTCGTCTGCCGCCAGGTTCCTCAGTCACCTGGGCTTGAACCTCGTTGTTCAATGCCTTAAGTTCCAAGTTGCTGGCGTGTAGGCGACCGTGCAGAATTCGAAGTCCAGAAAGCTCGAACTGGTTGGACTGGAGCACCTGGTTGACCTCGTTGATGATTTTCGTATTCATGGTTCGCCGCGAAGCCCGCTTGTTCTTCGCCCGCTCTATGCCGGTCTAGCTCGAAGTGCAGCTCACCCACACCAGGAATGAAAGGCTCGGGTCGTTGTTGGCTTGATTCCCGGGTTTCGGCACCAGAATCGATGTGGAAAAACCTCGCTTCGGGTCTAAAGGCGCCAAAGAAAAAAGACACAAAGCCGAATATCCATTTCAAAGAGCGTGTTCTATTTCACTCCACGTTGTCTTCTTCTTCGTCGTTGTCAAAGTCCCTCGATGCGCGTGACACTCCCGCGGGAGGTTTAAACAATTTACAACACCGCGTTCGGGTCAACCACCGCTGCAACCTGATTGCGGTCGACACAGCGGCAATCGGCGTCATCTCGTCCCTCCTCCAGATCGACACAAGTCTCGACATCCCCGTCAAAGCAAAAGTTTTGGCCAATAACACCTGTGCTCGCACAATCTATGGTGTTTACACCGACATTGACCTCGACGACATCGTCACGAACATTGACTTCCCAGTGCACGTCGTGTGCCTCAGACGCGGCAACATCATACATGTGACTTTCGAGGGCACAGCCGTCCCCACCGACTTTTTTTTTATTTGCGACGTAGACTTGCCCATAAGGCATAATACTTGTTGTGTATATCTGCTGTAATAAATGTGCGCCGTTAGGCGGGTGTTGTGTATAAAGTGAAGCAGTGTCTTGTGGAATGTGTTGTCGTGTATCCATCGGTCATAACTGTTTGTGTCACTGTAGCGAAGGCCGGCTTGCAGGAGATGACGGGAGCGTTCCGACTGTAACCCTTGGCACGTCCATATCAGATGGTATGCATCTGCTTCCTTCACCGGAACAGAACAGTACGGGCATGTATCACCCACTGGTAAATGCGACCAGTTCCACGCTGAGATAAGAGCCGGTGTAAGGGCCACCCCTGCCCGAAGCCTCCTAAGCACGACTTCCTCCGCCCTAGTAAGATGAAGGGGGAGAGAGCAGACACACGGTGGGATAAGAGCGCGTGTATCCAGCCGGAGAACATTTTTACGGGCACGGAGTGAGTTTAGGGGGTTGAGGTGGAAGGGGAATAGATAGAAGGTCTATATTAGGAGGGCAGTGTGCCTGTTGATCGGCAGCAATATTGTGAGGGTTCGCTGCATGGCCTTGAATCCAGTGTACCCTGACGCTAGTGGCTGTATTGCGGTTGATCTTGTGCATCGCCTCGCAGATTTCCATGGCCTTGTGAACTTTCTTGAGTTCCTGGATAGCCGCTAAAGAATCAGTGAATACGTCAAGTTGCTTAATTGCAGGCAGCTTAGAGGTGACATCCCGCACTGCGTCATGGATGGCTTGAAGTTCCATTACAAGAGGAGTGGCTTCCGCAGATAGATAATGCTGGTGACCACTGATGAAGTTATGCATGTTACTTAGGAATGATGTCCTCCCGCCGTCTTGCAGGATAGCAGCATCTGTATAGACTTTGCAGGTATTAGCGGAAGGTGCTTCGATGATATAGCGTTCGTCAATAATACCAGACGTATCGCTGCGCCGTAACTTTGTTGTCTTATTAGATGTGATGGTTGTGAATTCCCAGGGAGGCATTGTATCGGGCTGGTTGTCAATTCCAGAGCCGCGTTGAAAGTGAGCATGCAACGCAGCAATAACCGGAACAAGTTGCTTTTTTATTTCACGCGCTTTTTCTCTTTGGGAAATTAGCTCTGCAATTGTGTTAAGCTGGGCGTGCTCCTGTAAAGTTGTTATCGGAGTGATGCGGGGGAAAGCTGTTATTGTGCGCATTGCATCACGGTTAATAGTCTCCAATTGTGCCAGCTGTGCCAATGTTAACCGTTGAAATTGCGCCTGGTATATAATTCTTGGATTCAGAACTGTGCGTACGAGCCGTCGAGCTACATCAGTTCGAGCTCCAGCTGCTTTTGATGCAATGCGGTGAATCAGATGAAGTGTTTTTGAGGAACTCTGCCTTTTTAAACAGAGGATGCCGGTGCGGGCGCACCTACCACGCCCCCCTTCAGTGCAACCGCGACCTACTCGCGCGACAAGCGCTGCCTGCGCTGTGGCAGGAGCCAGGCTGAAGGCCCTTGCGCAGCCGAGTGGCACCGGTGCCTACACTGCAATGGCACCCACGCTGCAACTGAGCCTCGCTGCTCTGCCTGGCTGTCACGTTTGAGTTGTGGATGCCGCCGCCGAAGAATCGCGGAGCCAGCGATGCCCGAAAGAAGAGGAGCGGGGCGAGTCCCTTGCAGGTGTGGCAGGAGGGGACGAAGCCGCGGCTCGAGTCGGAAAGCGGTGGGGAACAGTGATGCCAATTTAGTGGATTTTCCGCTAAATCTTGCGGGCTTTGTTTTATTCTGACGCGAAAAACATTAGTCTAGCGGCTAGCGGATTTCTTGACAGGCCATTTTCATAGATGGCGGATTTCTGGGGGATGCCTCACGCAATGCACCGATTCAAAATCGTCGTGCTAGTCGTCCTCTAAAAATGCAGAAATTGTGTGACTTCAGCACGGTAGGAGGGCTCTTGATCACTTGCGGCGCCCGTCTCAGGCAAAACAAATCTGTGAGGCTTCAAACCAGCCATCGCTTCCTAGGCAAGGCAAGACAAAACGGACGAGCCGCAAGGCACCCAAGCCGTGGACTCAGTGTGCGCCTTGCCGCCTGCGGTGCAAACAGCGAGCCCACTTTAACAAGATTGTTTGCTGGCCTAGTTGGTACTTACTTAAAGACATATTTTGGCCGCGAACTAAAACACACACAAAAGGGAGGAACACGAAGCCACTCGTCCTGTCTTCGTCTTCCCCCATTTTGCGTGTTTTAGTTCGCGGCTAAATTGTCTTTAAGCGAGTCCGCTGCCGCTGTGAAGCGAGGCCATTGGCAAAGAAGCTACTTTTTTTCTTTTTTTTTTCGTTCGACGTTGCCCAGAAGAAAGGAAAGACGTCAGACTGTTTTGAGTCGAAAAACGGTTCTGTTTATTCTCCGTGTAACCCGACTCTCCTTCCTCTTGAGTTATGCCCAAAATGGCATATTCGCGGAAGTTCAGGACGGAGTGGTCGAAGGATCCCTTACTGAGAAAATGGCTGCATCGCAAAGCGTCTGCTGACGGAAAACAAGTTGCGGCGTGGTAGCACTGCGGTTCTCAACTTGGCAGCAGATATTCGGGTCTGAAAGCTCATGCGAACAGCAAGAAGCATGGGGAATCGGCTGGCAGTTCTTCGATCCAGAAGCAACTGGGATTCACAACAACAACGCAAGTCCAACCAGGGAATGCCGTTGAGAGCAAAACTGCTCTATTAATCGCCTAACATTGTAAATTAGGACAGCCAGTCACATTTCCCAACTACATAAGATTTCGTTTCCAGACAGCGAAGCTGCAAGAGCGTATCGAATGCGCCAGCCCCAGTGCGCTTCCGTGATTAACAACGTTCTTGACCCATACTTCAAGGCTGATCTGGCACCGGACATTGGCGAAAGACCGCTGCGATAAACGATTGCATACAGCAGGGAAGCACGTGCTTCCCTGCTTTATGCAATCGTTTATCGTAGCGGTCTTTCATTGATTCATACTATTCGTGATAATAAGGGTCGTTTGTGGTGACGTTCCTTCATGTGATGCCTATATGAGAACGTTCTTTCCGTAATAAAACTTTTAAGTTGCTAGTAAGCGCTCCGTCCTGTGTCCTTTCTGAGTCTTCGTGCAGTTTGCGCTTGTTTCATCATGAACCTTTACCAACGTGCCCAACTGGCAGTCATCCTCTAGTAGTCTAGTTGCACTCTTTGGAAGACTCGTTATTTCGGCTCGCATAGTTTTCGGTA
Source organism: Rhipicephalus appendiculatus (assembly GCA_030522465.1). Classification (NCBI taxonomy): domain Eukaryota; kingdom Metazoa; phylum Arthropoda; class Arachnida; order Ixodida; family Ixodidae; genus Rhipicephalus; species Rhipicephalus appendiculatus. Next base: position 16,816 of record JALIZH010020465.1, on the reverse strand, counting down.
GCTTTTAAGAATGATAAAGGTTTTCATCATACGAAATTTCTCTGTTTTTTAAATAAAATAGGTCTTAGCGGGAAATTTAGCGGATACGTTTTAGAATCTAGCGGAATCTGGAGGATTTCTTCTTGATTTTTAGCGGAATTGTGACGCCCAGCAATGGCAACACTGGTGGGGAAGGCCACGGCTGCCGAAATGCCGGCGTTTGGTTACGCAGCAGCGCGGCGAAGAGCGGCACCCCGCTGTCGGGACGCACCGATGACCGCGCACCACGCTCGCCGGGCATCCACCGGTATCGAATGTCTTCGTTGCGCTGGCAGAAAACGGCGGGAAAACTTGGAAAAAGGCGAACGGCTTTGGAAGTGGTGCAGGGAGGACGCAACGAGGTTTTCCCTCCTGTGCACGACACCGACTCGGCTACGCTCCGGACCCAGTCGTCAAGACGCTCCTTCGGCTTGTGCTCCGAAGGCTCCCAGCCGAATCCTCAGCGATCCTCCTGCAGTGCTCTCAGGCATTATATTTAGACTATCTTTCATGCAAAAGCATTGCTGTGGCCCATTGGATAGATTGTACTTCTTTACTGAAAAAAATTAAGAAACTGAATCTGTTAGTGCATGCCTAGGCTCCTTTGCCTCTTTGTTTAAGTCTGGAGCATTTATGAAGTTTGTGTATGTTTTTGTGTGCTGCGGTAAGCCAACATTAAACGGGTTTGTGTATGCAAAACGGTTGTGCATCCTTCTGGCCTAATTCACGATACGAACAACCACAAAAAAGGTGACACTGACAAACACAACGCCAGGTATCCTTCATCGTTGCCACCTGAGGCGGTGCTGTCACGCGTCATCAAGTGCTTGAACGTGCCCGGACCACCGCCCTCAAGGGCAACTCCAGCGCCGCTCCTCCACCTGCTGCCACTCAGACAATAGATGCAACGTCTCCTCTGAATACCCGAGGGACGTGGTGATGGCGGCGCTCGCCGCGGCTCTTCGTGAGCAGCTAGAAACCGTGGCGTGCGACTGCCTGGCGCGGTGCGCTGCGGCCCCGGCCGCCCATCAAGCCATCGCACGCTATGGCTAGTTCGCCCAAGACGCCGCGGCCGCGGATTCTCCAGTGGAACGTGCGTTCCCTCCGCCGCCGTCACCCTGAGTTCTCCCGCTTGCTTCTCCAACGCGAACTCGAAGTCCTGGCATTCCAGGAGACACGAGTTCCAGAGGGAGAGCTCAACCTCTCAAACTCACTGGCACTGATAATCGGCGCTCGCGCACTGGTTTGATAACATTTGCGTTGTCACTGATTTGGTCTGATGTTTGTACACTCGACGCTGCAGCACTATCACTGTCAAACACTGGCACTGATGAGTAAATGTTTGGAGTCGTAGAGGGTTTCGCAATGGATCGATGGGTCAATGACGCGGGGTTGGAGGCAGGCGCAGCTCCCGCAGCCAGGTTGTTCGCGCTCGGGCGACGAGGGACTACAGAGCTCGGCCCTGGCGGGTAGTGCCTCGGCCAGGCTTACCTTCGTCCCCAGGAACGACTCATACTCAGGTGCTGACTCGTAGAATATCGTGCACGGACCTCTCAGGCGCAGTGGCCCTTGACTATGTTGCCCTGCTTGGGTTAGATTGCTCGCTTAACACTCTCATGCATACGGGTCTCATATCAGGACAGATATTCATCCTACTACAAAAGTCGCCCAGTTACTTGTAGCGATTCATTAGGCGCATGGTGTCCTCAATTGACAACCTGCCAATGTTCCTAACTTGTTTCACAGATGGCCCTCGCTGTCCATGTTTCTTGAAGCTCCAGGTTCTTACGGAGAGTAGGCTTGTTTGAGGTTACTGAATATTCATAAAAACAAAAAATAATTGCTTGACAGGCTATGGTGCTTTTGAACTATAAAAAATATGCGTTGAAAGAACAGGTCTTGAATAATACCAGCTCCTTTTGTGGACGTTTTTTTCTCGGTTATGGGCTCTATAGAAGGAATCGAACAAGTGTCCTCAAATGGGGACATTATGCATGAAAGGTGTAGACTCATCTGCAGCGCCACCAAATAAAAACGCGCCCTCAGAAAGCCAGGCCTGAGCTGAAAGCGCTTTTATTTTCGCGCGCTTTACGTGCACGGTTGAGTCTGCCTTTGCGGGAGTTTTTGGATGTGTGTAAGTCTCGCACTTCCGTAGACCGTGGGAAAAACGATACTTTTTAAGATGACCAGGGAAGAAATCGATGCTCTCTTGGAACGCTCATCTGACTCTGATGACGATTCCGAGGTGGATGATTGGGAGCAGCTATTAACCAACCTTGGAACTTCCAGCGGCTCAGAAGAAGAGAGTGATGACAGCGAGCCTGTGCGCGCTAACGGCGCTTCAACAAGCCCTGGTGCTCCCAGTCCTTCCACAGCACATAAGCGAAATATGCAAGACCGATCGTCAGCATTTCAGTTTGAAATGTAATTGTTTCTTTCAGTGTTCTAGATATATTTCATGTGTACTGACATCAAGGACTCATATCGGCTTAAGCCATGTTGTCCTCATACGGGGACACATCAGAAATCTTATAAGAGGCTTTTCATTACTTGAAATAAAAAATTTTCATGATCTTTGTGGCCTCTATCAATACTTTTAGGCCAAAAATAATTTTTTTTATCCTCTGGATTTAAATCACGCATGAGAGGGTTAAACTTGTCTGGCGGGTAGTGCCTCGACTGGGCTGCTGAGAGCGATCGTCCCCAACTCACTCGAGGCCGGCCTCCGCTCCCCTTTTTAAGGGTTCCTGTTTGGGGGGAAAACAGGAGGAGAGGCGGAGGTCATTCACCCGCTCCGTTCTCCTACGTTGTCGCTACCCCCCAGTGCCAGCTTCCGAGGAGTCTGTGCAGCTATTTATTTTCCAAGCATATAATGATAAACTATCCACTGCCCTCTACAGGAAACCGACAAACCGGTATCAGTATTTGCACTTTGATAGTAGCCACGTGAAACATTGCAAGACAAGCATTCGTTATAGTCGGGCTTTGCGCTTTAAAATAATCTGTTCTGAGCAATCAGAGTATCATAAAAGTTGCAGAACACGAAAAGACGCTCTAGTCAAAAAAAAATTAACCACCACAATCAATTGATGACGCAATAAAGCGCGCTGATGTACATGCCCTTAGAGCGCTCTTGTGCACGGCAATGAAATCGACTTCGTCACCCCTGACAAACATTGTCCTCACCAATTCTGCGTCAGTTCCGCGTGTTTTTGATGTGTTAAGGAAGCGTCATGGTATTCTAATGCAAAGCGAACGCCTCAGCAGCATTTTCGCAGAACTGCCCAAAGCAGTGTATCGCAAAGCTAAAAATATTCGAGACATACTAGCATCATCATCATCGAAAACAGACTGTCTTGACACGATCGGATGTCGTCCTTGCCGAAAACCTAGATGTAAAGTATGCCCGTACATGTGCACATCGCGACAAGTTACTAGTGCAGGTTCAAACTTTTCTTTAAAAATTAAAGGCAATTTAGACTGTGATACTAACAACGTAATATAAATGATCGAATGCGCGCTATGTAAACGACAGTACATTGAGCAAACAAAAGGGCCTTTTAGGCTGCGTTTTAACAGTCATAAATCTCATGCTAACACCTTGCCCCGCCTGCCCATCTCAAGACACGTGCACCTCCCTGACCACTGTTTTGAAAAACTAAAGGTCACATTACTCGAATTTGGTTTCCGCACAATTATGATAGAGAAGCCCTCATCTCTAAGTTTGACACTGTCGCGTCTGGTCTGAATGAAAAATGTAGGGAGACTGAGTTGCCTAACTGTGTAATATGTATCACCTTTTTTAGTTTCTCTTCTTTGATTAGCAACTCGAAGTGCATCGTTTATATTGGCTGCTTACGTAGAACATATTTAACAACGTCTTTTGCGTAGCTCTTTTTTTTGTTTATTTTTTAAATATTTGTTTCGCTTTGCACCTTCCTATTACCGGTCGTATTACATCTCATGTTATTCGTTTTTACGCTTCGTTTTTATAAATCGAGTGCTCGCTCAATGCGATCTTTTTACACCTCTATGTGTTGCTCTTCAAAGCGAGTGACATGCATTTTTAACGCGACAGCGTTAAAGAGCTCGTATCGCAGAAATTCCGGGGTTGGCGTCGGCGGCGGCGTCGTTGGTTGTGAGCGAAAAATCATCTTGTCCGTGACCGGAAAATCATGAAAGATGCAAATAAAATAAATAATAAAAATTTCCGGGTCCGAATGACGATCGAACCTCGGCCGTCTGCGTGGCAAGCAGGTGTTCTACCACACAGCCACGCTTCGGCTTGGGATTACATATAAAATAACTTCCTCTGCTTGGAATTGCAGTGCAAATAACTTTCATGCTTTACAAACACAGACGTTATGTATACAGGCGTCACAATACAATATGTAATATCACAGCAATATTGCGTGGTACAAGCGTAAATTGCCATCGAGCGTCAGAAGATGTGAATATGATAACGACATTGTGGTTCAAAGCCATGCACCTATTACAATATGCACACATGTTACTGCGCGTATTCCCTTAAGAACACGTAGTGGGTGCATAGCAAGTTCGAAAACACTTCCCGCGAATAATTGTTCGTAGTTTAAAGCATGCTACCCACTACATAGTATGCACTAAGTGATTGAAGTACGCACTAGGGACAGGATATCGCTATCGCGTTCAACTCTTAAAGGCGAAGCTTAAGGGTCCCCCCAATTTTTGTTGGTCCATATATCGCCTTTCATGTCAGTTTCATATCTTTATGTCATTTATATGCACACGTATATAAACTGCACTCATGAAAGGCATTGTGTTCTGATGAAGGCCGGACCCGCGGTCGAAACGCGAAATAAATCGCTTCGTACGCGTGTCTACTTCAGTGTGTTATTTATCCGTACTCAGAATCACCTTTTCCTGATATATATATATATATATATATATATATATATATATGGGTCATTTCATATCAAGTGTACCAGATCAATTTTCGACCATCTCCGAAAATCTCCGACTGTATTGCGGGCCAACGACTACATTATAATTCTACCCCTTGGGACTATGAAGCGGTTGAATATAACCTGCCCTGTATACGGTCCAAGGGGGAAGATACCGTTCCATAAAATTAGCACTATTGCCTTTTCTGGCTTTCTGTACAGCAGTATTACCAAAACAAGTGACAAGCTGTTGTATGACTTGCATTATTCGCCGCCTAAAAGCCCCCGCTAGAATCTTGCGCTGACCTGCTATGCAGTGAAGGCGAGGCAAAGGCAAACTTTTTACTACCTTGTACTTGTTCAGCTGGAAAATTTTTTTTCCTCCTTAAAACAAAATCTACTCTTTTGAAACTTTCTGTATTTTTTTGCCAACAAATTAGACTATTCAACAATATATAAGCCATATTTTTACTTGGACCGCTACATTGAGAAAATGAAGCCTCAATATGAGTCAAAATGCCATTTTTTCCAACTTTGTCACAATATTGTGGAAACGTTTTTACTTCATACGCTCCCCAAGTATTTTCATCATTTATTATAGGAACCCATGAAACACATAATGTGAATATATTACTCGTGAAAAATCTGTGCTTTTTATAAAATACGCTAAACATGCAGCATATTGCAATTTTTCGCCAAGGCAAAAAATAAAGAAAGGTAAAACTAAAATGAATAAACTATCATTGTCATGAAAGATCAGCGCCTTAAGATTATGGAAAAATTTGTTTCGTAGTAAGTCCTCAGAACAGTAATTTTATACAAATTATTTAGCGCGACACAGTTTCACTTGGGTGCCCAAAGTTCGAAGCGCCCTCCAGGCAACATAAATTTTTTTATCGAAAAATAACGCCTCAATAACCACTTATCACACTAACATATACCTGGACAATGTTTTTCAGCAGGATCGGAGATAGTCGGAAATTGACCTGGTACACTTGATATGGAATGACCCATATATATATATATATATATATATATATATATATATATATATATATATATATATATATATATATATATATATATATATATATATATATATATATATATATATATATATATATATATATATATATATATATATATGTTAGTTCTCATTAATACTGTGTTTAACAAAGCAAACGAGCCCTTAAGTTTACAGTTCTTTCCTTTATATATATATATATATATATATATATATATATATATATATATATATATATATATATAGGTCCCCGGCCTTGGCTGCATCGCGGTGGTCGGTCCTGGCCACGCTGCGACTGGTCACGCTGCGACAAACTTACTATTAACCAACAAAAACTAAATACATGGTGTTTCGAACGCGTCAAAGTAGGGTGTGTGTTAAATCACTAGATTTACGAATAGACGAATTTCCGCTAGACGAAGCGAGCTCATTTAAATATCTTGTCGTGATATTTGATAACAATTTGCACTGGAAAGAGCAAATAGACGCAGTTTGCGCAAAGCTCACCCCGGGATGCTACGCGCTTTCACAAGCGCGCAATCATCTCGATTCTAACACTTTGCGTATTTTATATTTCACACTCGTCCACAGCCCTATCACATACTGTAATGAATCATGGGGTGCGACATACAAAACTTATCTCGAACCTGTACGCCAACTTCAGAAACGAGCCCTCAGAATAATCACCCATTCACGTTATGATCACCCTATAGTTTACCTCTATTTATAAAAATGAATATCTCTCCCTATGATAGGATACATGAATTAAAAATCGCAACGTGTGTTTTCAATATCGTTGAACACAACCTACCATTTCATATTTACTTATTTTGCACATCCTCTCGACCAACTAGAAATCAAGCATACGGAAATTTTAGTCTTTCTCCAACCAGGAGTACTTTACGGGCAACGCTTGCTGCAGTTTTCGCGACAAAAGTTTGGAATAAACTACCAGCAGAAATAAAACAAACAAATAATTTTTCATCAGTGCTTAAAAATATTTAGTCTGACCAATATTGTTTCAGTGTGAACAATCATGATGTCATATTTTGCTTGTCAGTAGTTTGCTGAAATCTGCCAATAAAACCATTCATCTTTTTTTCCCCTCGAGGTTAAACATGTATATTTTAACCTTTGATATTAATGCATGAAATTACCTTGTTTACTGGTCTTTACATGTTTATCCAGAACTGTAACTGTGCACCTAGCGATACTTTTGCTTTCCTTTTGTACGCTCGTGAAATTTAAATATGTATAATGACTATATCCGTACACATTTCTGTACCTTCCTCTTGTACATGGAACTCTTATTTTTTTATTGTTCATTGGACCCGCAACTAGCCTTTGGCTATGGGTCCAACCAGTTTGGTATTTCTGTAATTTATGCCTGCAAATAAAGACTTGAACTGAATTGAATTGAAAAAAAATGTTCAGTACTTTGTGCTATGTGAGTACTGACTGCCATAGAATTTGTTTGATTTTCTTGTTTTGCATATTTTACCATTGTCGTTGGTTCGCAGAATATTACTTCATGTACTTCTTTTTCTTGCTTTCTTTTTTCTTCGAGCTTCTATTGAGTTGCTGCATTGTGTATTTATGCCCCACTCCTGCCTAAGGCCATCATAGAAGGCCGGCAGTATGTAACAAAATAATATATATATATATATATGCTGAAAAATAACTTCGGTTGCCGCCAGGTTACAAGTATAAAAATAGATGTGCCTTCACATAAGAACTGTTTATTTTGCCGACGTTTCGACGGGAACCCCGTCTTTTTCAAGGCATAACAATATTTCCAACGTGTCTTTGTTATCCTGTGTTAGGACAGGAGGGAAGAAGACAGAAAAGGAAACAGGAACGTAAAAACAAGAAAATAATAATAATAATAGTAAAATACAGATGAGGACGAAATAAGAAGGACCGGCATGTCAAGAGGGTAAGAAAGAAAGAACCATCTTGCCTAATGCGAACATTGTGGTAGTTTAAGAAGCCATGCTGTTATTGGAAACAATACACACTCCACAACCCCCACCTATATATATATATATATATATATATATATATATATATATATATATATATATATATATATATATATATATATATATATATATATATATATATATATATATATATATATATATATATATATATATATATATATATATACGTGACGCTATGAATGGGAGACGTGCCTTGGCTAATTCCCCATGTTTTTATACCATTCACGCGCACTTCTTCCTCGTCGACTTCACCCAGCCATTACGGCATTCTTAAAGGGCCCCTCACCAGGCCCCATAACAAATTTTAGTTAGACGCTGGCAGTTGTTGTGTGTCATTTGAGGAACATTATGCCACAATAACTTTTTCAATCGGTTTATTAGGCGCTGAGAAAACCGATATTTTGATGCGGCGCGAAACCATGATGCGAGGAGGCGAGCTCGAAACCCTTGCCGCTCGGCCCGCGTAGCCTTCGCAAGCCAAATCTCTTCCCTACCTTCTCCGGCGTTCGAGCGAGAGCAACACGTCATGGCACGCAAGGTCACGTGTGCATGACGTGACCGAGGAAGCCCAGCCCCCGAGCACGCGTGCGGCGTTGTTTTGTTGACCAGCGTTATTTTATGGTCTATTGCCTGTTTCTGCGGGATGGATGCCTCGGTGCGCGTTCGTTTCACTTTTCAATGGCACGAGAGTGGCGGCATCATGTGCCAGTGCCGCATTTTCGTTTACTTGGACGCGCTAGAATAAATGAGCACATTGAGTGCTCGAACGCGCCAAGACATCACTTTCGTTTCCAGGGCTGGCGTCTCCCCAATGCGCTAACCGCGGGGACACGAACGCATGCGAAACGGAGGCACATTAGCCCCGCATATCGCTGCAATTCACTGAACAGAAATTAAAAAGACGCAGACATTCCCCTTGTGCGTCTCATTATTTCTCTCAAGTTTTATTCATCTATTCAAGCAACAAATTCCACAAACTACACATGTCGTGTCAAATAATTTTTGCAGTGTCACGTGCTACTGCTGTCGACGTCAGTGCACAGCCGTCTACGTAGAGGACCGTTATCACAGGACTGCCATCTACGTAGGGCCATTCCGCCGTGTACGTCATCCCCTCATTCTCTACGCGCGAGCACGCGAATGGAAGGGCAAGCAGCGTTCAGCTTGAAATTTGACCCATTTCCGCGGCGCGTGGCATTGCAAATTTTGGCAGACGTGATCGTGAACGCTCAGTGTATCAATTGCGCTAGTCAGCTAAAAATTGTCAAACATGGTGAGGGGCCCTTTAAGTCGCGTGATTCCCCTTCCCCCCCCAAAAATGTTTAAGTTACCAACAAAAATGAAGAATCAGAGTCTTACAGCCGTTGGAAGAGACAGAAAGTTCCATGTCCCAGCGGAGTTCAGTTAACTTCAGGGGAGAGTGCGGCAGTCCGGTGAGAACAGCTCTTCTTTGAAAAAGCGCGAAAAAAACCACGACGAACAAATCGGAAGCAGACAGGACGACGCGCTGCTAGCAACTGAAGCTTTAATCAAAAGCGAAGAAAGATATATACACACACACGTTGCAAAAACAAGATAAAGAAACAGATCACCGCAGAATGAGAAATGACACCATCTCCCGCTAAAGGGAACCATGTGTAGATGTGAAGCAGCGGGCGCTAACGCTTACATTGGCGGTGGCGTTGACGCTGGTGCTCATCGCAGCGTTGCGCAGGAGAGAAAACTGGGGAGGCGCAAAGCACGCAGTGATGGAGCGGTGTTTCCTACTGGAACATGCCAATCGCTGCTAATGGGCAATGGGAGACAGAAGACTCCGACTGGACAGAGAGACCCGCAGTCCGCTTTTAGTTAACGCGCACGCTGCGAATTTTTATTGTTCAACAACGCACAGGAGAAATCTCCCACCGGCACCACCTTGCAGGTCAAGATCCATTGCCATGTATACGGGGTGGCCAGTGAACGGTTGTGCAGCGCGAGCAGTCGGTTTTTTCAACCAAGAAACTCGCTAGCAGACGCTGCCTGCGTCGGCGTCGCGAGGCAAGAGAGGGGGGAGTGTAGGAGAGGAGAGAGAGGGGGGACGCGCATGCGCAGTGGGAGTGTGGACGCCGCGGGCAGGGATGCCTACAGGAGAGAGGGGGGAGCGTAGGAGAGAGAGGGGGGGACGCGCATGCGCAGTGGGAGTATGGACGCCGCGGGCAGGGATGCCTAGAGGAGAGAGGGGGGGGAAGTAGGAGGGGAGGCGCATGCGCAGTGAGGGTGTGGCTGCCGCTGGGAGGGATGCCTAGAGGAGAGAGAGGGGAGAGGAGGTTTTTTTATTATTTTTTTTAAAGGTTTGCGCATGCGCAGTAAGGGTGGTCACGCCGCACACCACCACCACCGGATTAAGCTTCGCCATAAGATGCTTCACATCTAATATGCATAGAAAACCAGGCACGTTTATGTCACCAGCTTAGGTTGTATCAAGGTATTCTACCTCTCGGCTTGATAGAGCTACAGGCGGACAGCTTATGCAAGAAACACCTTGTCATGCATTAGAAGAACGGAGCGTTGGGCGAGTTGGTATTGCATTGTGAATGGCAATTTTGCGCAAAAGGGGACACACGAAAACGAAAGGAAGAACCCACAAGACTGGCGCAGACAATTGTGAATGGCAATTTTGCGCAAAAGGGGACACACGAAAACGAAAGGAAGAACCCACAAGACTGGCGCGAAAGGAAGAACCCACAAGACTGGCGCAGACAATTGTGAATGGCAATTTTGCGCAAAAGGGGACACACGAAAACGAAAGGAAGAACCCACAAGACTGGCGCGAAAGGAAGAACCCACAAGACTGGCGCAGACTGCGCCAGTCTTGTGGGTTCTTCCTTTCGTTTTCGTGTGTCCCCTTTTTGCGCACAATTGCCATTCACAATTGTCATGCATGTGGGTGTCAGCCACTGTTTAAAGAAACGTCGATTTTGTTTTCGAACCGAGTTCAGAGGACTCGCGAAATTGTCGAAGCCGCCAATATTTCTAAAGCCGGTGTTTCTTGCATAAGCTGTCCGTCTGTAGCTCTATCAAGCCGAGAGGTAGAATACCTTGATATAACCTAAGCTGGTGACAAAAACGTGCCTGGTTTTCTATGCATATTCATTCTGCGGTGATTTGTTTCTTTATCTTGTTTTTGCAACGTGTGTGTGTATATATCTTTCTTCGCTTTTGATTAAAGCTTCACTTGCTAGTAGCGCGTCGTCCTGTCTACTTCCGATTTGTCCGTCGTGGTTTTTTTTCGCGCTTTTTTAAAGATGAACTTCAACCAACTCGCCCAACTGTCCCTGCTAATTGAGAACAGCTCTGGTGGGTGAGGCTGCCTGTTGCGTCCAGGACAACAAACCCATGCTCTGCGTATGGATGCTGATGAGGATACACCATGTGCTCTTTTGAGAAATGAACAATGTCGCGATGCCTTATGCATCGCCAGCTCGGACGTCATAGGCGTCGGACTGCTTGTCCTGACTGATGCAAACACGCGGCAGTCACTTTGTATCTTCCTTGAACGTAACTGAATATGCGATTCCTATGTTCTAGTGTAATACATGTGGTGCTTTGTTGTCTTTTTTGTCGCTTTCGGTGGTGTTCTTTCAGCTGTTTCGTTATCCATCCTGTCGACAAGTATCCATCCTGTCGACTTGTCCTGCCGGCTCACACGCACTTCTTCCTCCTAGACTTCTACCAGCCATCACGGCCTTCTTACGTCACGTGCGTGCGTGCGTGTGTGTGTGTGTGTGTGTGTGTGCGTGCGTACGTGTGCGCATGTGCGTGCGTGTGTTTGTGTGTGTGTGTGCGCGCGTGCGTGCGTGCGTGCGTGTGTGTGTGTGTGCGTGCGTGTGTGTGTGTGTGTGCGCGCGCGCGTGTGTGTGTGTGTGTGTGTGTGTGTGTGTGTGTGTGTGTGTGTGTGTGTGTGTGTGTGTGTGTGTGTGTGTGTGTGTGTGTGTGTGTGTGTTTCAATAACACTCATTTGATAGTTCTCTGTAAGCGCGAGACCCTTCGTTGTCTCTGTTTCTTGTGATCACTGCTAATATGAAATATTCCGAGTGAAAAACAGTGCTAAAAAGACGGGACAAGAAAGGACACGGGACCACGGCGCTGTGGTCCCTTGTCCTTTCTTGTCCCGTCTTTTTAGCGCTGTTTTCCAATCGTAATCCTGAACCAACCATTTCAAATGCGTACCTTACTGCAGTGATATATTCCTTCACATAAATGCATAAATGACGAGGTGCTCAAAACGTCATTACTCGCGGCAAAGACGTCGTCGCAGCCCTGGACTTCAACCAGGCATTTGACATTGTGGCTATACTAGAAGAACTGAGGTCATTGAATTTGAGCACTCGAACACTTCACTATATAAAATCATTTTTATAAAACCGTACAGCAATCATTGGCATGGGGAACATGCATTCTCATGAATTTTTAATGCCACATAAAGGCACACCGCAGGGCGGTGTTCTTCCCTCACTTCTCCTTATTATTGCAATGAATCAACTAGTAAAGCAGCTAGAGCAAATTTCAGAACTCCGATTTGCGCTCTGTGCAGATGACACCACTTTGCTTCAATACTGGCTCACTGGGAAAGACGGAGCGAATCTTCCAATATGTGATCAACGCAACACGGAAGTTTGCAAGTTTGCGCAAGGGAATGGCATGGTGCGGGCGCCACATAAATCAGAATTTATCTGCGTCAGTGGCGAAAATTATTGAAACAAACCAGCTACACAGCTATGTATAGGGGATCAAATGCTGCCGGAGGGGCAAAACGATGAGAACTTGAGGTTTATGGCTGTTAATGAAAAGAATAACAGTACATTACAGAATTGAAATCCCTAAATGCACAACGAAAAATGTAGCCCGAATGCTCCATGGAATGACAAGAAAGAGCAGAGGCTCCAGTTATTGCCGAAATTTGGGCTAGTTTGTTTTTACTTGAACGCATATTCCTAGCAGAACTAAAATGGAGTGAAAGCAAGATGCACAAGAACTGAGCTGTGTGAATTTTTGCCCCGTTTTAGGTCCCCTATTTCAAGGGCACAGGACTAAGCAAATTGGAAGCTCTACGCTTGGTTGAGTTTCCCAGTAGTATTCCACATATTGAATAGTACATCAAGAGCTGAAACCAACGGGAATTTAAAAAGATCTACTTAATCATACGGGGAGCAGGCAAAGCGGCCCTGGGTATACCGCTAAATTTATTAAATGAAGTAGAACCACTTGGTGTGTACAACACTATCTAAGAGCTTGCAGCCGCAACCCTTTCGCAGGAGGAACGACTATGCCTGACAAAGGTAGGCATAGAAACTACCATTCGCTTGGGGTGCCCCGCCAGGCAAGAATACTCATAGGAGAACATTACTACGATTGCTAAGGAAACACTATAATACACAACCGTGTCCTCCATTCCGCGGAACGTGAGCGAGTTAGCGAGTTGTACCACGGGGCGAGAAGACAAGGAGCTCAACACTTCGATAACAGTTTGGACAAAGTCATGAGGTGGTCTAGAGGCGCATCCATATTGTCACGGGGTTGTGACGTTGAAGAAGGCAGCAGTCGATGTGTCCCAAGTGAAAACTCCTTAATTGGCCGAACTTGTGCTTGGGAAACGGAAACTCAAACTGCGCCCGCCGCGGTGGTTAGGGTGCTCGGTTGCCGACCCGAAGGTCGCGAGTTCGATCCCGGCCACGGCGGTCGCATTTCGATGGAGGCGAAATGGTAGAGGCCCGTGTACTGTGCGATGTCAGTGCACGTTAAAGAACACCAGATGGTCGAAATTTCCGTAGCCCTCCACTACGGCGTCTCTTTGGGACGTTAAACGTTAAACTTTGCGACGTTTGGGACGTTAAACCCCATATATTATTATATTATCAAACTCAAATTGCAGCTAGCAATGTACTCTGTACACTGACAACGGCGAGCAGAGCATCGGCCGTCGATAATCTGATCTGCGGTAAGGCGCGTCGCTATTTATAGATACATGCGGCATCGAAAGTTCTAGCGCTATCGCTGGCGCTTGCGAAAGCTCTGGAAAAAGCGTGACTATTCGCGTCCTGCGTGTAATCTAAACAGAATAATCTCAGACAATCGTGAAGCTTCACGAACATTGCGGCGTGGTCTGTGCCGAGCGTTGCTAGCAGCTTTTGTGGGTGAAACTCGAATACATAAAGCAAGAAGCGGGCATGGTACCTAATATGAAACCAGAGCTGCGTCACAGTAGCAGCTGAACCACTGCAGAATACCATTAAAACCGCGGTAATGTCTGTGAATATGGCCGTCCCGTCTGTTAAAATGGCTGTACCGCAACGGCGATACATATACCGCTATTGCGCTAGCCAAAGAGGCTGACAATACCACCACGCTAGTTCTGTATTATTCGGAGGACGCTTGTAGAACTTTTCTACGTGGTGGACCACCAAGTGTCGCCTCGAGAAAAAAAGTCAGTTTCACCGCAAGGGTGAAGCAATGAATGCGATAGCAAAAAATTGTAATGTTATACGAAGTGAGGCTGGCAGCTAACTCTTTTTGGATCCGATCTCACGCAACTCTAGAAAACGCTTGTTTAAGAGAATTCTCTTCGCGTTGAGAGCGCAGCACGTAGAAGGGTACACCGGCCCCCCTGCTGTCGGCCGCCGAGAAGGGGAGATAACGCGCGCGCGCCCGCGCTCGTAAAATCGAAGGTCGCCCCCCGCTGTCGGCCGCCGAGAAGGGGAGATAACGCGCGCGCCCGCGCTCGTAAAATCGAAGGTCGTTCGAGGGACCCCCCCCCCTCGCGTCTTTTCACGCTCACGAACGACGGGCGGGGCTGGTTATATATATACATATACATATACGGCAAATGACGGCGGCGGACGAAGACGGCGGACACCGGCGGCGGCCAACGGCGGCGACGACGCCGACGGCGAAAACCAGCCGCGAGTGTCCATATAATTGCTATCGCAATAATAATCGCTGACAGAACACTGGGTGGCAAGGTCACACACGATCATGCCACAATCTCGTGCCCAGTCCATGAATGTATCTCGAGTAATGATGAGCTGCAGGGGCACACTTTAGCTCGTTATTTGCCAAACCGAGTGAAGAGCAATGGCGATAAACAATACGAACCACACACTGCTCGCGTGATGCAAGAGCATCAGCGCAACACTAGACAGCGACATGGACCACCTAATATCTAACGACATTTTCATGGACGTTTATTGATATACACTTCGCCAGACCACAAACTATACAACGACACCAATTTACGGTTGGAATAGTGAACAACATACGAAACAGGAAGAAGATCAGCGAGGCATAAAGCGCAGCTTTATCCCCGCAATTTCACTAGCAGAAATGCCGGTCTTATTTATGTCGAAGCTACAGCCTTCCTCGAGAGTGATGCGGAACGTTTGCAGAAGCGACGTGACGTACAAAAACACTTCGGAGTTTCCCATGGACTCGCCTGCGCACATTCGTTTTCCTGCAAAAAAAAAAAAACGATTAATTATGCAGTGTAATGGAACCTCGAATTCTTCGCACTTTGAGAAATTTGTAAATACACATTATTAATATTTATTCGCAATGTCTCCTACGCCTATATGTACTAGAAGTGTTCTCAATTGCATTCTTTTCATTGGAGCAATGTGTACCCTTTTTGATTTCCCATGTGCTCCATTACGTTCAGTGCTCTCAGTCATCCGGCTGATTAACGCAGAAATCACAGAAACAGAAACGCAGACACATCGTGATCACCATTGTCGCTGAATATGGGATAGCCATAAGCGTGCGCACGGTTCCTCTTCAGGGGCGGGGGGCGATGGTTCGTTGCAGCGCCCCCCTCCCTTATTAAGTCAATGAATAGGGCCCACTTTGCGCCCCCCCCCCCTCTTAGGTAACTTGTCGGGGCGGCTGCCCCCTCTGCCCCCCCTCGTGCGCACGCCTATGGGTATAGCTACCCTCAGGCAGAGTTCCGAGGAATCCGGTGGCCTGGAGTGCAGATGGTACACAGCACCTCAAATAATTTGGGGAAACACCGACTAGAAGATGCGACAGTCGCTACATACGATGGTTAACACGCACCTCGCCTGCGTAGTACTGGCGATCCGGCTGCAGAGCTCTGCAGAGCATCCTTCAATACAACGCAACACTCCCCCTCCACACACAAACATCAGAAAAAGAAATGTGCAGGGAGTTAGCTTTCTAACATAAGAACTGGCTATCATGTGGGTACCATGGAGGGGTGCTAATACACCTTAGTCGGGGAATACAGCGCAAAAAGTACGAGGACACAGGAACACAGTACACAGGACGGGCGCTGAACTTACAACTGACGTCTTTATTGCCCCACCCGCTCGTTTTTAGAGTGTACAAAACCGCGCACACCATTCCAATCAAAATCGCCCCATCACAGCCATCAGGTAAGCGATCTGCATCGTCACGGACAGCTAGCACGTGCACTCGAAATACACCGTACGCACGCATCTCACACTCAGATAAAAATGACCTAGTGCAAAACAGATAAATCCACGCCCTAACAAGGATTACCAAGAAAAGGAGAAAACAAACAATCAACTATTCATTTTCGAGGCACAGTCTCTCTTACCACGATAACAATGTGAGTGAATCGATGGAAAATTAGAAGATGACCAACAAAAAACACGGTAAAAGAAATGATCTATATGAAACCTTTGAGATATTGAATCTCAGCGTCAGTGAGTAAAATAGATGGCTTGCTGATGCAACTGTCTCCGGCTTCCTTGATAAGGAATGCTTCCACTATTCCACTATTTCTAAGGAAGGCAAAGGGCAAAACAGAACGTGAAATAGTGGAAGCATTCCTTATC
>JALIZH010020464.1:0-78879 GCA_030522465.1 Rhipicephalus appendiculatus | reverse complement strand
TTTCATTTTCTTGAACAGGTTCAACTAGTCTAGGACATTTTTATAACAGTTGCCCTGTAATATGAGCTGCTTGCAATGTTAACTTGACCTGCAAGCTTGACCAGCAAGGTTGTGTTTGAAATGGTATAGCGCATTACTGGAAAAAAAAAACATGACTGAGCCCTCTGTCAAAGGAATCGGTATTACACGGAAGTGAAAACGTGTCTTCAAAGATGGTAGTTGAGCGCTTATTGTGCATTTTTTCTCCACAGAGGCGAAGGAATGAATGCTACAGCCAACAAATTGTATTGTCACGCGAAGAACGGCAAGAAGCTAGCAACTTGCTGCGCGCACCTCAAGCAGAAAGGACGCACGAAATGAGCATAATCAGGACGAGCACGGACAATTGTCACAGCTCGACACCTAAAGCGCGCTGCTTTAACACAAATGCAGACGCACGAAACGAACGCACAAGTTTACACAGGACGAGCACGAACAACTGTCAAAATTGTTACTTCGTGTGTGAGCAGCGCGCTCCTTTCGTTAACGTGGCCGCTGCGGCGAGTGAAGTGACCTTCGTGCACTCTTTAACCGCTGTGACATCAAAGCAAACTTGAGGTGGAAGCACAAGACGTACAAAGCGTTCCAGTGCCCCGACCACGAGATAAGTGCGCGTGCACTAGCGACCACGCCCCATGGAGGCGCGCGCTCATCGCAGTGACAGGCGCGACGACCTTGACGACCTTTAGAGCGCACGCCGTGCCATCTTCGTGCCATCTCGCTAGTGATGACGAAAACGCGCTGAAGTTGACGAGCTCTGAGGACCACAACGCTATATGGTGTACATAAATAACTTGCCGTTAGCAAGCTGTTGCTAACGGCAAGATATGTGGTCCGGTGGCCGAGTGGTTTCGCGCCGCGCGCTGCGGAGCAAGAGGTCGCAGGTTCGACGCCCGGCGACGGAACTTTTCTTCTCGTTTTTTAACACGAAAGTGTTTTATGCCGGGGTCCACCAAGCATATCCGTTACGGATATGACGTTAATATAATTAACGCTACCAAATGAGAAAGAAAAAAAAACGTAGCTGGAGAGTTACCTGCCAACGCGCCTCATATCTCTCACGCATTCTCTCTCGCACGGTGCTCTCTGTTGGCGTGGCGGGTCAGTGTCGCCGCCTGAGAGCAGGGAAGAGAAGTAGTAATGCGGCATGAAACTTAACATACTTGTAATGCTAGCGTCGATAGCGCGGTGCACAATCTCGGAGGCCATGCTTTAACCCCTTTAACTGCGTCTCGATAGCAGTGAAAAACATTGGTCGCGCTAGCATCGAAGAGTCGCCGATGTAGTTATGCTCTTTGCCTTTAGCTTCGTGTTAGCGTGTGACGGCTCTTTGTCGGAGTAGTGCATCTTCCACATGCACCAACGTTGTTTCGCCGACGGCTACTTCGGGTGCGATAGCACCGACGAATGAAACTGCTGCAGTGAGCGCGGCCGCTAGGCAGTGATTTCGACGGGTGAATGTCGTGCCTTGGTGGAGCGAGACAGAGGCCAGCAGGACGTAGAACGCCTGCGCTCGCTCGCGGCTCAAGCTACGAACTTCTGCCTCCCGCGTTGCTGAAGCGCAGCGTGGTAGTGTATGCATGAGCGCAGGAGTAGGTTACCTTATTACTCAGGAGCGCACACCGTACCACTTCTCTTTGACGACGCGCATATCGAGTGCCAGTGTTCATTACGCGCTTGTTGGTGTCTTCGCGCTGGATTCACGATACGCTGTGTCCAGGTATAACATGTTGACAACTTCAGCTACAACAACGGTTAATTCAAGATCATGGGCGTTAGTCGTCGTGATGGTGATTTGCCACTAGGTGTCAGCGTGGGTGTGTCCACGTCAAACGGTGCTATACCTGTTAAACACCAATAGACATTGTACAAGCTCTCATTTATCGCTACACAATAAGCACTATTTCTGCGAAGACGCGTTTCACTTTCGTGTTATACCGATTCCTATGACGGAGGGATCAGCCATGTTTTTTTTCTTCGGTCTCAATGTGTTAGATTATATTTTACAACGTCATATCCGTGACGAAAATACGTCAGAGGCGCCGTGGTGGACCCCGGCATAAAACACTTTCGTGTTCAAAAGAAATGGCCGAGCAGACCGACACAAGAGGACAGAGCGCTGTCGGTCTGCTCAGCCGTTTCTTCTTTCTCGTAATGTGCTATACCAGTTCAAGTGCGACTTACCAACTTGCCCAATCATCAACACTTGTGGTCTGGAAGGTTGAGTTGCGCCACTTTTACCCGTCTATACTCCTAGTGGCGGCATTGTTTGCTAGGTTCTCCCTTATGTGAAGCGTAGTATGGAATTCAATGAAGCAATGACAAAGGCTGTGGGTCAACCGTACGGAAATAACCACTTACGAAACGTTCTAACGATACAAAAATGTTACTATGCTTTTCACCTAAACAGCAAACAATTTTGCAACTGCTAGTGGTAGGGTAGTTATGAACTGCCCGCGGAACGTAACTCTTACAGATCATTGGTAACTGGAGATCTAATAATGCTGCCTTTTTATTACTTTTTTTTTGTAAAAACAAGCATATTGGTGGTATCGTGCTGTTATATGTATTCTTTGTTCTTGTTATACGTAATTGTCACGCTGCACTCTTTTCAGCCTGGGTCACCGTCAAGTCCCGGAGGTACCGGCGATCCTTCAACTCGGGCAAGTATTATATCCTGATTCAAACAATGTCACCTTTGGCTTTGAAGACATGTTTAAACTGCACCAACAAGACAACACGTTAGGCACATAGAACACGCACACACGAAGCGCAGCCTTCAAACTGTGTTTATTTAATTTATAAATTTATACAACATTTATAAATTCCGACAAGGAGCAATTGCACCGATAACATTGCAGCCTGCAGAAATGTGGCATGACCACGTGCGTCTTACAATCTCGGAAAGATCCTAATATGCCCATCTAAGAATTGTATTTCCTTACGTGATAACCGTAATGGGGGTGAACCAACACACTTGTCACCTCTTTTTGCTGTGAAGAATGCCTCGACGACCTCTCTATCTGTTCTTGTTCTTGCCTTAGAAAAAATTTTGTTTTTTTAGCTGAGGGAAAAATCTGTCGCAGTTCTTGCAGTGTAGGGCAAGATTACTGCCCGAGCCAGTATGCATGGATCGCTTGTGTTCCTGCGCGCGTTCATTGAAGCAGCTTCCGGTTTGACCGATATACGGCAGGCCACATGATAACCGCATTTCATAAATGACATTTGACACGCATGTAATGTACTCAGACTTGTGAAGAGAGGCGACACTCGTGTTAGTTTACCCTCATTATCATTATAATGGAAGGAAATGGATTTCTTAGATGGGCATATTAGGATCTTTCCGAGATTGCAACGCGCACATGGTCATGCCACATTTCTGCAGACTGTAAGACTATCGGTGAAATTGCTTTGTCGAAATTTATAAATATTGTACCTTCATAAAATAAACACAGTTGGAAGTCTGCGCTTCGTGTGTGCGTGTTCTATGTGTCTAACGTGTTGTCTTCATCGCGCGGGTAAACATGTCTTCAAAATCGATTAACCAACTAGCCCAAAACATGCATTACTTTTCCTTTGATGCTCCTATATAATGCCTACCTCGCATGTTGCGTAGACAGCATTTACAACAGGAAAGCAAAGTACGGTGCAATAAACAATGCCCGATTTGTTGTATCTGGCCAGTCAAGCACGACTCCAATCATAAACCACGAATAAAAGAGCGGCCAAGGAACACCGCACAACTTATTGCCGCAATTTTATGATCGAAGGGCTTCTATGAAAACGTTCTCGCGCAAAAAACACACACACACACACACAAAGAGAAAAAATGCCGCTCGACTACCGTAAAAGTTGAGAAAGTGCCTAGCAGGGTGAAGCAGCGATTACCGTTTGTAGAGTTTTCGCTGCTCTGTTTACCACACCGAAGTTGACGTTATTGATTCAGTTAAAGGAACACTAAAGAGCAAAACGAATTTTCGCGGTATAAGTAAAGTACAATGTCACAATCACGAAAAACACCACCCTTACACCGACCTAACGCTTCGTAAGGGAAAAAAACGCGCCAAAATAAAATGCGGGTGGAGACGCCACCTTGCGATTCCCACAACCAAACACAGTGACTCCATAGACTTTGAAGGCGTCTACTGGGTCCTACGTAGCTTCAAATCGATAAAAATGAAGTACACTGTCATCTGTGGGTACCATAGACATAGTATTCGAATTTTCAGAAAATTCCATCGAGCCAATGTTGCGAAAATAAATTTTAAAATGAAACTTTCACCTTGATTTTCTCCGCGAATATTGATCTTATGATAGTGAAACATACGGCATTAGAGTTCTCAGAGTGCAATTTGTCATTCTAAACCAAACCATTGTTTCTCTTTAATGTCCCTTTAAGCCTGCGAGCTTTCACAGGCACGAGTAGATTCTCGCTAAGGAGATTCGCAAACTCCGTCTACCACATGCGCACTACTTTTTGATGGGCTTCATCGACTGCCTCTTTTTTTACGGCAGTTGAGAGGCGTCCAGTCTGCAGGGTGTCCCGTCAGGTTGTTTCCCGCTTCAGATGTAGCGCCCTAGCACCGGCGAAATGCGTGTGGAAGGAGCAATCGTGCTTTTTTCGAGATGGTGGCGCCATTTCTTGGGCGGCACGGGAATCAGGTGCATGTTTTCGAATAATTTTAGCAATATTAAGGTAAATATTGTGATTACTTTTTTCTTCTGTTAATTTAATTATTGTTGACCTTGTTCGTTCGTTTGAGCCTGGTTTTGAGCATCGGTAGCCTTTTTATGGCCTTTATTGAGTGCTTTAGTGTGACCGTGATCATGCCTCGTGAGACGTTTGGATGGACGAAAAGCCGGATCCCTAAAGTGCTCCGCACTTACAAGCAGATGAGATAAGACCAAAATTTTAATAAAAAAGTCAAGAATACGCAGCCGTAGCCAGCATGGGCGAAAAATCGCTTGGCGATTTGTCAAGAGGGTGCGTCAATTCAACTGAATTTAACATAATAGTATTCTGGGCTATACAAGGTTAGTGAAAAAACACTTAGTGTCACTAATGTAACCACATAAAAATACTTTTCTAAATCTCAGGGTGATATAGTCACTGGAACTTTTCAGTACAGTGGTCTGTTTAGGTAGAGTATGTAACTTGAAAATCTTACTGTATTTTGCTAAATGAGTCCACATTCCTGTCGATAAAGACCGCTAATGGAGTTGAAAGCGCCCCAGTACTAGAGCTACCTGTGTGGCGTACATTGCCATGCGCGGTTGTTTCCTTATTTCCATGTGACCATCCAACATTCACCAATTCCCAAGGGAAACGGCGCCAGCGCGTGCATCGTGATTGTTTTAAGATGTTCTGATAGGATAGCTCGCGCTACCCGAGTAGTAAAAACATTGTAATGCTCACAGGCAACACCACCGATTAACGCTGAAAAATTGGGAATATTCATTTACATACATACAAAAGATGACCAGAGACCAGATCGGTTAACAGAGGACCATGCTCGCCGCTGTTATGGTACTGCGAGTGTTATTTGCTTCGTATTTGAAATTTTTCGTTTTGTTGGGCATAAGACCAAGCAACTAACAACTAAATCTTAAAGGTTCGGCTTAGTGGATCATCGCCGTCATCGCCAAGCGGCATCTCGCGAGTCAGCTAGCCTGGTTCGTGTTTCGTACACACCCTTGAACCCGTGAACCAAGGCCCATGTGACAAAGAAGATAACAGCACCATACCGCAGCAAGCGTCCAAGCCACATGCTAGATTTTTGCAAGAGTACGGACCCTTACCCAATAAGATAGCAGCCACTATGTCGGCAGCTGCTTCCCTTGGTTGCACACATAGATCATGATCCTGGATCTGTCCTGCTTAGTTCTTGAATATACGTAGTATTATAGTCAAACTTGGTCACTACGCAAATATTAGCCATGGCGAGATAAAAGCGATGTTTGGGAGAAATTTGTGACATCCGCATTCGAAAACAGTTTGTTAGAACATCCTCAAACGATCATTCATTCAGAGGCACGCTGAAGTTTAGTCCACTTAAAAAGCGACAAACTTACATGAGATGTGGTCACTCATTGATTCAGTCGAAACGCCTACTCAAGAGGAAGCGCTGGTAACTGCAGTCGCGAAAATAATACGAATGCCGCACCGCATGTGTGAATGCCATCAGAACAAAAGGCACTGCACAAGACAACCGTATTCGGTGGAGATGTTATAGCGAAAAAAGAAAACGTGACGTCACTCATGAAGCGCTTATCGCACTCCTAAAACTCTCAGCAAACGGTAAAATACCACCGTTGTTCAACCGAAGAAACATTTGTCTGCAATATCAATAACAATGTTTACATTCCTTGCACAATGTTAACCTGATTTTCAATGCCCTTTGCAAGCTGACTTCGATAAGTGCACTCATGAAATCAAAAAACAGGCCCCCCCGCGTGCAACACTAATCACAAAACCCGTTACACTGATTGTACGAGTAATGTGGTGTATCAAATTCCCATGAGCTTTGGGAAAGTGGATATTGGTCAAACAGGACAGTGTTTTGACGATCGCGCTCGTCAACACGGCAACAACGAAAAAATGTATATGCTAGCCACTTAGGTTGACCATTGCAAGAAGTGCGCATGTGTTCCCTTCTTTGCAAAAGCAAAATTTCTAGGTAAAAGAAAATCTAAGAAAGAAAGAGAAATTTTAGAGGCATTTTGGATCAGTCACGAAGGTGACAAATGTGTTAGTTCGCCCCTCACTTGTACTATCGCAGAATGAAAGAGACTTTCCTGAAAGAAAGATTGTAATCGTGATTGCGACTGTTTGATGTGCGCATGTTCGTCTGAGAATTTATAAATAGGCTGATTTTCATGTAATAAACATTCAGTTGGCAGTCAGCGCTTGTACCGTAGTCTTTGTTGCTTCGTCGTCCTTGTTCTTCTGCTACTGTTACTTTCTTTGCTCTAATTTGCCCATTATATGTTCAGAACACGCGTTCTCAAGATAAAAAAATCTGGTGACTACGGTCTACAAAGTCTTACGAATACCACATTGCATGTGTAAAACTACCAAAATAAAATACATTGTACAAAGTGATTGAGAGAGTGCTGACGCCAGGATTCAGAAAATTAAGGGCCATGTCACACAGGCATTTTAGAGAACTCCGCTTAGAGTGAAATTATACCCGCGAAGTGCCACTGTGTACTGAACATGTGGCTATGGTTGGTTAGCGGGAAACGGCTGAAGAGAGGAGAGAAAAAAAGGAATGTGTGCGCTAACTGTCGACTGAATATTTTCAGAACGGTACATATACTATATAGCAACATTTAACCACGAAAGTGTTGTATGCGGGGGGTCCACCACGGATCGACTGACGTTTTTCCGTCACTGATATGACGTCGCAAAATATACACTAACAGATGGCAAAGAAAAATTACAGAAAAAAGTTCCGTTACCGGTAGTCTAACCGACGACTCCCCGCTCCGCAGTGCCCGGCGCGAAACGACTCGGCCATGAACCGTACGCTTTTTGGAGTACTAACGGCGAACTATTTATATACACCATTTGCTGTCGGCGCTAATCAAAGATTTTAGTGTGTTTTCTTTATGACTAGCGAGATGGCGCAACGGGCGCGAGGGTGCGAGTAGTAGCTTTAAAGGTCGCAGCTCCGCGCGTTGCGATGCGCGCGCGCTTATATCTTGATCGGTGTGGTTTGTGCGTCTTGTGGCGGCGCTGAAGTTCCAGAGGACACGAAGGTCACTTCGCTCGCTGCAGCGGCCGGGTTTGCGAAAGAAGTGCTGCTCAGATTCAGAAAAGTAACTGTGGTAGTTCGCGCTTGCCCATCTACTTCGACTTAGGTGCAGGTTAAAGAACCCCAGGTGGTCGAAATTTCTGGTGCCCTCCACTACGGCGTCTCTCATAATGATATCGTGCTTTTGGTGTGTTACGCCCCAGATATGATTGTTAGTTCGCGCTCGTCGTGTGTATGTTCTTGTCGTGCGGCCTTTCTGCTTGAAGAGTGCGCTGCAAGCTTCGAGGTGCTGGCCGTTCTTCGCCTGATATTAAGATTTGTTGCATAGAGATCAGCCTTGTGTTTTTTTCCAAAAGTCACTAACTAAACGTTAAGCGCCAATAGAAATGTTTCTATATTTTGTACGTAAATGCTAAACTGTTGTCGTACCTGAGGTTTCCAGCTACATATTGCCTGCCCCGCAAATGTGGCTTTGTCTAATATTGTTAACTTGACCATTTTTGCTGCGACTTTGTAAGAGCAACTGCTAAAATAAATATACTCTACTGATCATCTGCATGTGGATATACCTCAGTCATGATTGCCTTGCACTACTACTGTTTTCAGTCTCCGCAGCCAATTAGCCCCGCAAGCCCGATTGCTGGTCCAAGTAGGGTAAGTCTGTTATTGAATATAACCAGCAATGCAAGTCACTATTGCTAAAATAAGCATACAGTAATTATCTTATGCTTGTGTGTAAATCTCAATCTAGATTGCCGTACTTTGCCTTTTTCAGTCTCCGCTGCCATCAAGCCATGCAAGTTCCATTGCTAGTCCAAGTGGGGTATGTCTTTTATTTATGATGGCCAGCAAAACGCAGTACTGATAAAATAAGCATACAATAGAGATTATGCGCACGTTTGTATATCGCAGTCAAGATTATCGTGCTATGCTTCTTGCAGCATCTGCCATCATCAAGCCCAATAAGTCTCATTACTGGTCCAAATGGGGTAAGTTTTTTTTTGTCCCTTAAGGCCAGTGAAACAAACCGCTACGCTAAAATAAACATACAGTTGTGATTATGTGCACGAGTGGATATCTCCGTGAAGAATGCCGTGATATGCTTTTTTCAGACTCCACTGTCGTTGAGCCCCATAAGTATTGCTCTTAGTTCATTTGGGGTAAGTCTTTATTCATAATGACCAGCCAAAGAAAACACTACTGCTGAAATAGGCATACAGTAGTGAATACAACCATGTGTGTATATCTCAGCCAAGATGGCCTTGTTATGTTTTTCTCAGACTCCGCAGAGAAGTCCCCTTAGTGCCAGTCCAAAAGGGGTAAGTTTCTTTGCTCCTGATGGCCAATGCAACAAACCACTACGCTGAAATAAACATACAGTACTCATGATGTGCATGTGTGGATATCTCCGTCAAGATAGCCATGGTGTGCTTTTTTTCAGTCTCCACTGCCATCAAGCCCCACAAGTCCCGTTCGTAGTTCCGTTGGGGTAAGTCTATTCATAATGAAGAACCAAAGAAAACACTACTCCTAAAGTACGCATGCAGTAGTGAATACATCCATGCGTGTATATCTCAGCCAAGGTGGCCGTGCTATGTTTTTTCAGTCTCCGCCGGCTTTGAGCCCCATAAGTCCCCTTACTGGTGGTTCTAAAGGGGTAGGTTTTTTTTGCTCCTGATGGTCAGTGAAACAAACCACTACGCTAAAATAAACACACAGTAGTCATTATGTGCATGTATGGATATCTTCATCAAGGTATTAATAATGTGCTTTTTTTCACTCTCCACTGCATTTAAGCCCCATAACTCTCGTTCTTAGTTCAAATGGAGTAAGTCTTTATTCCTAATGGCAACCAAAGAAAACACTACGGCTAAAAGTGGCATACAGTAGTGAATACATTCATACGTGTATATCTCAGCCAAGATGGCCGTGCTATGTTTTTTTTCAGTCTCCGCCGGTATTAAGCCCCAAAAGTCCCCTTACTGGTGGTCCAAAAGGGGTAAGTTTTTGTTCCTTATGGCGAGTGAAACAAACCACCACGCTAAAATAAACATACAGTAATCATTATGTGCATGTGTGAATATCTCCGTCAAGATAGCCCTGATGTGCTCTTTTTTCAGTCTCCACTGCCATTAAGCCCCACAAGTGCCATTCCTAGTTCAGTGTGGGTAAGTCTATCCCTAATGACTAACCAAAAAATAACACGACTGCTTAAATAGGCACACAGTAGTCAATGCATCCATGCGTGTATATCTCAGCCAAGACGGCCGTGCTATGTTTTCTTTTTTTTTCAGTCTCCGCCGACATTAAGCCCCATAAGTCCCCTTAGTGCGGGTCCAGAAGGGGTAAGTTTTTTGCTCCTGATGCCCAGTGAAACAAACCACTACACTAAAAAAAACATACAGTAGTGAATATATTGCCACGCGCTTTTGTTGTATTCGGTTTTCACCCACAAAGACCGTCACCAAAGCTCAACTCAAACCGCGCCTTATTGTTCTACAACCTTCGCGATTATTGTAGATCGTTTTGTTAAGATTGCGCGCAAGACGCGACCACTCGAGATTATTCCAGAGCGTGCGCGATGACCAGTGATAAGGCTAGAATGTTCGACGCGTGATGCATAAAAGCCGGCGCGCTCCAACGATGTTCAGATTATCGACGGCCGACGCTTTGTTCGCCGCTTTCAGTGCCAGTGTGCATTGCTGTAGCCTGACTTTCAGTTTCTTGGCCACAAGTTCGGCCCAATAAAGAGTTCCTTTCTTTTAACGCCGACTGTTGCCTTCGTCGACGTCACGACCACGTGACATCTGGTGGAGGTGCTTCCTGGTCCATGTACCGAACGCCCCCCCTCCAGCCGTGAGCCAAGCCCACATCGGGAAGAAGACATCGGCGCCAACCTCGATCAGCGACCTAGCCGCAGGCAGCGAGGGCTACCTCCAGAGCACGGGCCTCTACCCGATCAGATTCGGAAGACCAAGGCTACGACCGCTACTGCAGAGACCATGACCACCCCCTGTGCCGCCGGCATCAATCGTGCTCCAGCAACCCAGGGAACCACCAACTTTCCGTGGTTCATCGCGGGAAGACCCGGAAACTTGGCTGGAAATATACGAACGTGTCGCCGCCTTCAACCACTGGAATGCCGAAGACAAGCTGCGCCATGCCTACTTCTACCTGGAAGACGCGGCACGGACCTGGTTCGAGAATCGGGAATCCTCACTCCAAACCTGGGACCTCTTCCGCAGCGCGTTCCTAGACACGTTCACGAGCGTCATCCGAAAGGAAAGGGCGGCGTCATTGCTCGAGACCCGGGTGCAGCTACCCAACGAAAACGTCAACATCTTCACGGAAGAGATGACGCGACTTTTCCGCCAGGCCGACGCTGACATGCCCGAAGACAAAAAAGTCCGCCTGCTTATGCGGGGTGTGAAACAAGAACTCTTCGCAGGGACTTGTCCGCAACCCGCCCAAGACGGTCGCCGAATTCGTCACCGAGGCAACGACAATTGAAAAGGCGCTTGAATTGCGTACCAGCCAGTACAACCGCCGCATTCCTTCGATGACCTACGGGGAGGTTCAAGCGCTGCATGCCGACGACCTGCGTGACACCATCAGAGCGATCGTTCGGGAGGAGCTACGCAAATTGTTGCCATCCCATCAGCCTCAAGTGGAGCCGATCGCCGACGCCGTGCGCCAGGAAATCCATCAATATCTGGGAGCACACGAACCAGCGCAGCCGGAGCCACAAGCGATGAGCTATGCTGCTGCAGCGCGTCGTAACGCTCCCCCTCCGCGCCCACGCGAAGGCGCCGCACCGCCGCAGTTCCGACGACAGACACCACCGCCGCCGCCACCGACGACACTATACCGCCCACCTGTTGGCCAGCGTTACACCCCGAGGAAGACCGACGTTTGGCGCGCCCCCGACCACCGCCCACTATGCTACCATTGCGGAGAAGCTGGTCACACATACCGCCGCTGCCAGTACCGACAGATGGGCCTACGCGGTTTCGCCGTCGACGCGCCTCGTCCACAGCGGGGTGAACGACCGCAAGACATCGCCGACTACCTCGCAGGAGCCCAGTGGACGCCCCGACGACCTTCCCGCTCACCGTCGCCCGGCCGCTACATGTCACCGCACCGCCGGCAGTACACTGGCCCTAACCGGGGCCGGTCACCTAGCCCTTACCCGGAAAACTAAGGGCAGCAACCGATGGAGGTGCGGTTGCTGTACGTCGAACTACCGAAGATCCTCCGCCGACGACGACGACGCGACGAAACCTGCTGAACACGACGCGAAGCAGAAAGAGCACTGCCGACGAAACTTCGCGGACCGAGCTAGACCTGACGACTCAACATGATGGAAGCAGCGCAACAAATCGACGCAGCCGTGATCCGACGCCGCGAGCTAACCGCAACGCAAGGCGACGGACTAGCGACCTCGACGTTCTCATCGACGGTCACAACGTCACCGCTCTCGTCGACACTGGTGCCGACTATTCCGTCGTCAGTGGGCCATTCGCCGCCAAGCTGAAGAAAGTAAATACCGCTTGGAGTGGACCCCAAATCCGGACAGCTGGAGGTCACCTGATAACGCCAATCGGAGTCTGTACAGCAAGAGTCACAATCAATAATCGGACTTACCCTGCGAGCTTTGTAATCCTGCAACAGTGCTCCAGGGATGTGATACTTGGGATGGACTTCCTAAGTCAACATGGCGCCGTGATCGACCTGAGGTCTGAATCAATAACCCTAACCTCAGAAAACGCACTGCCGCCCCACACGACGCCAGCGACCCATGCTTTAAATCTGATAGAAGAGCAGGTCACCGTTCCGCCTTTCTCCAGCGTCATCATTTCCGTCGGCACCGAAGAACCCACAGACTTCGAAGGCGTCATCGAGGGTGATCAGCACCTGCTCCTGAACCGCCAGATTTGCGTCGCAAGAGGCATCGCCGAGTTGCGTGATGGCAAAGCAAAGGTACTGCTGACAAACTTCAGCCACGAATACAGGCACCTTAACATTGGTACGACGGTCGCCTACATCGAGAAGTTCGTGGACGCCAGCAATGCTTTCGCCCTATCCGATGCTGCCGAACCTCCTTCGACGACTCGAGGTCCCGGAATAGATTTCGACGTCAACCCGAGTCTCCCGAAGCACAAGCAAGACCAGCTCAAAAGTCTGCTCTTTCAATTCAAGGAGTGCTTCTCGTCGTCGTCAAGAATTCGACAGACCCCAATCGCGAAACACCGCATCATAACAGAGGAAAATGCGAGACCACTCCGCCAGAGCCCGTACCGAGTTTCAACGCGAGAACGCGAGGCCGTAAAGCAACAAGTCGACGAAATGCTACGCGACGACATCATCCAGCCTTCCAAGAGTCCTTGGGCGTCACCCGTGGTGTTAGTGAAGAAGAAGGACGGAACCCTGCGTTTCTGCGTCGATTATCGCCGCCTGAACAAGATCACGAAGAAGGACGTGTATCCTCTCCCACGTATAGACGACGCCCTGGATCGACTCCACAGCGCGCAGTACTTTTCGTCGATGGACCTCAAGACCGGCTATTGGCAAATCGAGGTCGACGAGAGAGACCGAGAGAAGACTGCCTTTATCACACCAGACGGCCTCTTCGAGTTCAAGGTCATGCCCTTCGGTCTTTGCTCGGCACCTGCGACGTTCCAACGTGTTATGGACTCTGTACTCGCCGGCTTAAAGTGGCAGACCTGCCTTGTGTACTTGGACGACGTCGTTGTATTTTCATCAAACTTCGACGAACATCTCCGGCGCCTTCAGGCTGTACTTCAAGCAATCAAGGCCTCCGGACTCACCCTCAAGCCAGAAAAGTGCCGCTTCGCATACGAGGAACTTCTGTTCTTGGGCCACGTCATCAACAAGTCTGGAGTTCGCCCCGACCCACGGAAAACAGCTGCCATCGCTGCCTTCCCGCCGCCCACCGACAAGAAAGCCGTACGCCGATTTCTCGGCTTGTGCGCCTATTATCGACGCTTCGTCAAGGGATTTTCGCGCATCGCCGAGCCACTAACTCAGCTCACGAAAAACGACGTGGAATTCAAGTGGGGAGCGGCGCAAGTTGAAGCATTTAAAGAATTGAAATGACGCCTGCAGACGCCTCCAATACTTGCGCATTTCGACGAACACGCCGACACGGAAATCCACACCGACGCAAGCAGCGTAGGACTCGGCGCCGTTCTTGTCCAGAGAACTGCCGGCGTGGAAAGGGTTATCAGTTATGCTAGCCGGTCGCTATCCAAGGCAGAAGCCAACTATTCCACAACAGAAAAGGAGTGCCTTGCCATCATCTGGGCAACGTCAAAGTTTCGCCCCTACCTCTACGGCAGGCCCTTCAAAGTTGTGAGCGACCACCACGCCTTGTGTTGGCTAGCTAACCTGAAGGACCCTTCAGGTCGTCTCGCAAGATGGAGTCTGAGACTTCAAGAATTCGACGTTACCGTCGTTTACAAGTCCGGACGAAAACACTCTGACGCCGACTGCTTGTCTCGCGCCCCCCGTTGACCCGCCGCCGCAGGATGACCAGGAGGACGACTTCTTGGGAACCATAAGTGCCGATGATTTCGCCGAACGACAGCGAGCGGACCAAGAACTAAGGGGCCTTATAGAATATCTCGAGGGCAAGAGCACCACTGTTCCGAAGGTATTCAAGAGAGGACTGGCGTCGTTTTTCTTGCGAGACGGCGTTCTCATAAAGAAGAATTTCTCGCCACTTCGAGCAAACTACCTCCTCGTCGTGCCTTCAGCACTGCGACCTGAAATCCTGCAGGCTCTACACGACGATCCGACGGCTGGACACCTCGGACTTTCCCGCACGCTCGCCAGAGTACAGGAAAAGTACTACTGGCCGCGCCTTGCCACCGACGTCGCTCGCTACGTAAGGACGTGCCGAGACTGTCAGCGACGGAAGACACCGCCCACAAGACCAGCAGGCTTCCTTCAGCCGATCCAGCCTCCTCGGCGACCGTTCCAGCAGATCGGGATGGACCTCCTGGGGCCGTTCCCAACGTCGACTTGCGGAAATAAATGGATCGTCGTAGCCACCGACTACCTCACCCGCTACGCCGAAACAAAAGCCCTGCCCAAAGGCAGTGCCGCCGAGGTAGCCAAGTTCTTCGTTGAGAACATCGTCCTTCGACACGGCGCCCCAGAGGTTCTCATCACCGACAGAGGTACGGCGTTTACGGCTGACCTAACCCAGGCGATCTTGGCATACAGCCACACAAGCCACCGCCGGACCACCGCGTACCACCCACAGACCAACGGCCTGACCGAGCGTCTAAATAAGACCATCGCCGACATGCTGGCCATGTACGTCGACGTCGAACACAAGACGTGGGACGCCATCCTTCCGTACGTGACCTTCGCATACAACACGGCCGTGCAAGAAACGACGCAGATGACGCCATACAAGTTGGTCTACGGACGGAGCCCGGCAACGACACTCGACGCCATGTTACCAAACGTGACGGACGAAGAAAACATCGACGTGACCGCCTACCTACAGCGCGCCGAAGAAGCACGACAGCTCGCCCGCCTGCGGATCAAGAATCAGCAGACGACTGACAGCCGCCGCTACAATCTTCGACGACGCTTCGTGGAATACCAGCCCGGCGACCGCGTTTGGGTGTGGACGCCGATACGCCGACGTGGACTTAGTGAAAAACTTCTTCGGCGATACTTCGGGCCGTACAAGGTGCTTAGACGTCTCGGTGCTCTGGACTACGAGGTCGTCCCGGACGGCATAACGAACTCTCAACGGCGCCGTGCGCGACCCGAAGTCGTCCATGTCGTGCGCCTCAAGCCGTATTACGCGCGTTAGCAAACCTGAGGACTGCACTTATGGCTTAATTATTGTACTTTCTTTCTTTATTGTTGTGATTTATTGTTGCATGCATTTTCCCCCGTGTTCTGTTTTAAGCATCGGGACGATGCCTTTTTCAGAGGGGGGCATTGCCACGCGCTTTTGTTGTATTCGGTTTTCACCCACAAAGACCGTCACCAAAGCTCAACTCAAACCGCGCCTTATTGTTCTACAACCTTCGCGATTATTGTAGATCGTTTTGTTAAGATTGCGCGCAAGACGCGACCACTCGAGATTATTCCAGAGCGTGCGCGATGACCAGTGATAAGGCTAGAATGTTCGACGCGTGATGCATAAAAGCCGGCGCGCTCCAACGATGTTCAGATTATCGACGGCCGACGCTTTGTTCGCCGCTTTCAGTGCCAGTGTGCATTGCTGTAGCCTGACTTTCAGTTTCTTGGCCACAAGTTCGGCCCAATAAAGAGTTCCTTTCTTTTAACGCCGACTGTTGCCTTCGTCGACGTCACGACCACGTGACAATATGCATGTGTGGATATATTCATCAAAATAGGGATCATGTGCTTTTTTGGCTCTCCACTGCAATTAAGCCCCATAAATCTCGTTATTAGTCCAAGTGGAGTAAGTGTTTATTCCTAATGGTAACCAAAGAAAATATTACTGCTAAATTGGGCATACAGTAGTGAATACATTCATACGTGTATATCTCAACCAAGATGGCCGTCCTATGCTTTTTTTTCAGTCTCCACCGGTATTAAGCCCCGTAAGTTCCGTTGCTAGTTTAAGTGTGGTAAGTATTTTGTTCATGATGGCAAGCTAAACAAAGCACTATTGCTAAAACAAGCACCAAGTAATTATTATGTGAATGTGTGTATATGTGAGTCAACATCGCCATGCTGTGCGTTTTTGAATCTCTGCAGCTATTAAGCCCTATATATCCTTTCGCTCATCCAGGTAGCCTAAGTCTTTTATTCAATATCTCCAGCGAAATAAAACAACATTGCTAAAATAAGCATCCAATAGTGAATATATACATGTGTGTATATCGCAGTCAAGATTGATGTCATCTTCTTTGTTTCAGCTTCCGCCGATATTAAGCCCTATAAGTCTTGTTGCCGGTCCAAGTAGGGTAAGTATTTTGTGCATGATTGCCAGTGAATGAAAAGATGATAGCAGCCAGGGAAGGGTGACACAGGCACGTCGTACGTTCCTTTCATAGTACAGTGCACTGTTTGAGCTGTTGTTATGTCCAGATGTGTCGTCGGCCCAGAGACGTACGCGCGGGGCGCGGTAGCCTCAAAAGCATAGACAGGCAGGAACGGTTAAAAACGTGTTTATTCCTACTCGGAGGCGGCAGCCGAACTGCCGGGGAAAACGCGCGGTGACTCGTTTGTAACGAGCGGGGGAGAGGGAAGGAGTCGACAACCGGACGTCCGCAGGAACGGTGTACCGCTTCACTCAAGACGTTCGGGGGGCTCGCTCGGGAACAAAGGTGCGCTTGGGACACAACAGCTGTCCATTATGACCATTTTTCAGCTATATTTGTAAGTCTTCTACCAAACGGCAACGTGTGTTATCTTTCATGTTCGAAGAACCTACCCATAGCATCTGCCTTATACAAAGTGTAAAACGGCTGACAAGACCATAGCCAGCCACCGCAGTGGTAATAACAATCATGGCTCATTGCATTTGGTGAAAACGTATATGTACGATCGTACAAGACGGATGAATTACGGCTAAGGAACTCCGCAGGTGACCTTGCAGAAAAATCATGATTCAAGGTATTCAATGACCACCTTTTAGCGCAAAAGCACAAACAAGAGGTCAGGATGAGGTGCAACTCTGAAGTGACTTCCACGCCCAATTATGAGCAGCCGTCATCTCCTGCTGACAATAATGTCGCGGGTAGCATCAAGATGGCAGCGGTCAGATTTACATGCAGGTGAAATGCTAGATGCCAGTTTATTTGCGAAGTTAATGCATGTTATTGAAGGCAACATGGTAAAATATTGCGCGGGCCCTTCGAAATGTGATGCCTGATAATGATGTCGTGGATTTGGCACGTAATACCTAGGATATTATTATTATTATTATTATTATTATTATTACTATTATTATAATATTACTATTATTATTGCGAGCAGCCGCAAACAGCAATCATCGTGGTCTGGATGGAGACAAATGGGCCACTTTCCCCTCTGTAATTAAAAGGGCCATTACGAATAATAACGGTTACTACCGAGAGTAAGGGGGGCCTATATAGTCCAACCCAGTCAAATGTGCAAGTGCCATTACCTGTGAAATAGACTGTTGGGTTGAAAAGAAACCATGACAACACGATGCCAAAGATATCAAAGCATTCTTATCAGGTTACTTTGCAATAAGTGCTTCGTTGTTGCTTCACAAACCATGCAATGCAGGGAGCAGGAAATATTATTCTGCTACATTCTGTTAAAACAGAGTGCTGCCTTAATAAAGTTTCGTGTGTTTTTCTGGGTACACTCGTTACCGCTGCGCATTCTTTATGTATCATAAAGAACCGTGTGACGTATTGAAATTTTGCACTTCACAACAGGCCTCCTAGCTTCAAGGCGTCGTATATTTTTATTCTAACGAGCAATATAAAAGTAGAAAATGTTCACTTGGTAGGCTAAGAAAGTTTGTTGGGATCGCCCATTGAAACAATATGACAGAGTAATTATGTTCCTAAATTTTTCCATTCAGTCTCAATATCCTCGAAATCGTTTTATAATTGATCACGAGGAAATGTGACAGCGATGACACAGTATCAACTTCACCAAACCTCTTGTGAAAGTCATTTGAAAAGAAATCTTTAATGAAAACCGTTTCATTTGATCCGCATCCTAAGACTTTGAAATAAAACTGCAACACTTTTGCCACTTTCATAATCACTGAAAGTACGAAGGCAAGGCAATTGTCCCAGTGGCTAATTTTCTGCATTATACACAACAAATGAAACTTAAAGGCAATTAAGAGAGACAGTTTCTTGGCTTAATTGTCCGTCAGTTTAATTTGTTGTGTATAATGCTCACTCAAGACATCAGCACTAAACAAGAAAAAGTATGTTTCCATCACAAGGGGTTAGTTGCTAAATCACCCTAATATCTTTTAAAGGAGCACTAGTGCCAACAGTGGGAAAGTAATTGGAACGCCATTACGTATGCAAGAACGACACTCAAATAAACGGATCAGTAGAAAAGAATGCATGCAGTGGGCAGGCGATATTTAAAATTTTAAACATGTACTCAGAAAAGGGTGATCCCCATTTTGGAGATTTCAGCTCACAGCAGAACACTTCCAAAGGTCTACTGCCGGAACATTCGTGAGCATTAAAAGGGGAAAAAGTTATAACTTTTTCGCAAAACTAAAAGAATTGGGATTACTCAATTTGTAACATATGTGGTCTTCCCATGCAATGTGTCATTGTATGATACTGTTGACTGCTCAATTACAAACTGTTTCTTTATAAATAGGTTAAAGTGAAGTTTCCTTTTTGATCACATGAGTCTGTATGTTGAAGTCATTTTTGTTCTGCTGTCCCCTTCTAGCATGGGTCGTCCTCGAGCACCGACACTGACGTCTCTCGTCAAAGCCTGGCAAGTATTTTGTTCAAATGAAAGCGATGTGTTTCTTTTCAATTGTAAACAAAGCAATATATAACATCTGCATTGTCTGTCTTGAAATCACAGTCTCAATAGCAACGTACCGTTTATTTTATTTGTTAACCCATTAGGTACCAACGTGACCATATGGTCACGCAAATCCCGACGAAGCCTTTCAATTTATACAGGTTTAAAAAACCCCGCCGAAACCACGGCAGTACGCCTTGTGATAGCTCAGGCTTCTCCTTACAGACACTATGTGGCAGAAGTTTTCTTCGTTTGTTGGGGAGCTGCTAAAACAGGTGCTAAATAGTGGTTCTACACTTCGTCGCGTCGGCATGCAACGTCCTTCGGGTAAACAGATTTCTTTGTAGTATTATTTTTTGCAATAGCGTGATGCACACGTCCCTGTAGAGTACGTGCACTACGCAATCTCCGGTGAAAATTTGAAGTAGATTAACCAAAGTTTTGCTGGCGAACAAGCGTGTTATTTTACGTGTTACCATATGGTCACGCTGGGCCTTTGGGCTCCCTATTTTGGTTAAGTTCGTTCTGTCGTTTTACGCTCCTTGAAGGGTGATTCGTTTCCCGCTCCTTGAAGCCAGCCCCATACATTGACATAATAGAGAGGGGGGGGCGAGAGGGGCGAGCAAAGCCAGCCCCATACACTGACATAATAGGGGGGGGGGGGGTGCTGCGACGAACCTTCGCCCCCCCCCCCCTAAAGTGGAATCCTGCGCACGTTTATGGTGACCACACAATGCTATAAATGCGACGTCGCCATGTGCATTGCGTGCTTCACGTGATTTTACAATGAGTGCCTAACGAATCCCTAATTTTTTTTCGCGATGTGTCACGGCCTTAAACAAAATTCGTCACTTTGTGATCTTTACTGTAGCCCAAGGGCCCAGCGTGACCATATGGTCACGGGCTATATTTGGTAAACTAAGAGCTCGTTCACGACGAAATTTTCAAAGTGATATATACGCATGTAGATACAATAAAAAATCACATCTGCTTTGACAAGACTCGTAAAAAAAGAAACCGGTCCCTAATGGGCTAAAGTACGTATACATACCACAAAAAAAGGAAGAAAAGAGGAATTATCGCACCAAAATCACCATTTGCACAACTCTCCTTGTACAACAGGAATTTCGTTCGTTTCAAGTAGGAACGAAGGAGGCAGATGGCTATCCCACGCTAATGTTTGCTTTCTTCAACGCGAGCCTGACCAATGTTCTTGGCAGGCTTATAGGCGTTTTTAAACTGAAATTACGCTGCACGTAAAGAATTCGTACAAGAAAGAATTGTGCGGTGTTAGGCTGGGGAAACTGATTGTTCAAATGTTAAACCTTTTTTTCATGTTTAATGATGATGTGGCCATGTGTTCATTTTCTTTTCCATTTGTAGACTAACAGAATAAGCTGCTGGTGTATTTCGGAAATATTTGTGGCACTTGTTGCGGCCACTTTTTTTCTGTTTCTGAGCGTTTGCTTTTGAACAGTGCAGAAAGCGGTGCAACTGACGCCAAGGCAAGGGAGAAATAGCGCCCCCCATGCATATGTTTCCGTCTTTTGTGTCATCTCTTTTTCTCAATTCGTTCTTTAGTCTCGAAGTAACAAGTTAAGACGCTGTACGAATACACCGAATGCTCCGCACGATCCACCATGCACCGAAATATTCCTAAGAATGTGATAAGCTTAGTTGCTAATGTCACCAAAGAGCTGCACTTTTGCTTCGCCTCATTCGGTCAACAGAGCTAAGAAACGTTATATTTTTCTAGCAAGCTCCTAACCACAGTCATCCGCCCAATCAAGTAGAGTCAGCTGACACGTGTTCTACAGATTGGCTTCAAGACTTCATGTCAACAGCACGAATGTTTAGCTCAGACTAAAGCGGTTAGTTAGCCTTGTGTGGAGCAGAATGATAATGTTTTAAAGAATGATAGCATGTGAGCACTGACATTGTTTCCTCGACATCTTAGAAACATACATTTCGTGCTCAAGTGGCTGTCATAAAAGGAGTCGCAAACAGATAGTGTTATGCATGAAGAGAGCTTGTGTTCGATCATGAGAAAAACATGAACACATATTTCCAGGGTTCCTTAAGAAAGCAGGGGACCCACAGTGTTAAGCTGTAATTGGCACGATATCCAACCGTACACGACACTGCGTGCCCTGTCGTGCTATAATTTCTCTCGACAAAGCGACATTTTTAAAAATCTGTTTGTGGCCGAGGCTTTTTCACCGATTATTTCTGCGTGAACGAAGTTTGCTTTTTCTGTGTTAGGGTAATATCTGTGAGTAGCCTGGTACCATAATTAGGTGGTGCTGCTAGCACACTGGCTTCTCTATTCTTTTGTGCGCCCTGTTTTGCATGTGCTCAGCATTCATCAAATATATATATATATATATATATATATATATATATATATATATATATATATATATATTTGATATTGCAACGCGCATTCCTTTCAATATTGCAGCAGTCGGTTTACACCCACAAATACTGTCGGCAATGCTCGGCGCAGACTACGCCTCGGTGTTCGTGAAGTTTCACGATTTTAGCACATCGTTTTGTTAAGAGCGCGCGCAAGACGCGAAGAGTCAAGCTTATTCCAAGGCTTGCGCGATCACCATTGATCAGGCTTGAAACTTCGATGCGGTATGTATAAAAGACGGCGCGTCCCAACAATGATCATTTTCTCGATGACCGACACTGTGTTCGCCGATATCAGCGTACAGTGTGCAGTGCTTGCTGTAATTTGACTTTCCATTTCTCGGCGACAAGTTCGGCCAAATAAAGATTTTCACCTTCAACAATCCGACTGTTTCCCTCGTCAACGTCACGACCACATGACAATATTCAGCATCCTTCCAATACACTTTTGTGGCCTATCAAGGTTGTTGGTATTTATTGCTGAAATTCAGTCCAAGGTAACTTAACTGTTCTCATAGAAAGCATAAGAAGTTATCTAGCTTCGAATAATTCTGCACGTTAGAAGGGTTCCTCTGAAAGCCGAGCAAAGAAGTCTTCATTTCCTTTCGGTTCATAGCTGTAACTGACAAAACTTTGTTGTTTGGTCGTTAGTTTTTTTTCCAAAATTATTCATGCGCAAGCTACCATAATCTTGAACCCCGAAGCCACATTAAGTAGCTCTAATTTATGGTTCTTCTCTCTTGGACCAATGTTCCTTCTGCCTACTTTAGCAGAGGCTATATGCCTTTCTTTTACTGAGTGCATCAAATAGACCTAAACTTGTCATCTCTTGAAAATTATTCCTCCATTGCTTTGTTGCAGTTTTTATTAGTTAGATACTTTCGAAATTATGGTAAGAATGAAATAATTACTGCAAAGCCTTAAATGATTAATGGTCCGCAAGTTCAATAGGCTATACATGTCTCAGAGAAAATAGGGAATTCTCGGTAATTGAATATAAGGAACGGAAAATAAATATGGAAATAGAATTGTCCCCGAACAAAGATGTAGCTCCCATAATCAAGCCCGATTATGGGAGCCTTATTATGGGCGCTACGATAACCATTAGCCTGCAGGAAACACCGAATTCATTCGTATGCAGTAGCCAACATCAGGGCAAATGCTGAAGTATTATGTTTATCACTTAGGCAGACTTGCACGAGCAGCTGTAGACTCTTAATGATGCCGTATACCACACAGGACTGCCGCTCTGCGCTGTGACGTTGTGTGTGTGCGTGTGTACTCCCCGTCTCTTTCTTTACCCTTCTTTCAATCTCCCCCATCCCATCCCCCCTGTGCAGGATAGTATGCCCGTTATGCCAAACTGGTTAACATCCTTGCCTTTCCTCTCTCTCGTTTTCCTTCCTTCCTTCCTGATCACTCAGGACAAACTGACAAATTATCGGTTCTACGGTCATTATTTATTCTGAGGTAGGAAAAGAATAAAGCCTCAGCCCACACCATAAGAATATAACAGGCAATGGTACTATGGTCCGCAAGAATTAGATAATAAGATAAATGATTCTCGAAGAGTGGCGCGTAAAAAACATGCAGAGGAATGTCCACGCGATGCCCACCGCCGCCACAGTAATTTAGTAAAATAGGCCACCAGCGTATATAAGAGAAAACGCAGTATTGCCCAACACATTAACGGCGCGAAAAAAAAACGAAGGGCTGCGCACGGAACCAGCAACAAACCGTGGTTTTGTTGATTATATTGTACAATGTAGTATCTACTCACCCATATCTTAGGTTAAACTGCTGGAAAGACAAGGACACAGGTACTCACCCTTTAACAATTTTGTTGGGTCCCTAAAAGTGCAAATACATGTACCATAAAAAATAATGAACTAAACTTCAAACTTCAAACGCACACGGAGAATAAGTGCTATTACCACGCAAGCAGCCCTGTTCCTATCTGCGCCTCTTCTCTTTTGACCACACTGCATAACTTTGCAGCTGTCGCACTAACTTGCCCAAACCGAAGTCCTTCTAAAATAAATAGGGTACAAAGTTATCCTATACATGCGCTACTTCCCTAGAAGGTTAGTTCTAAGACGTTCTATGACAATCTAAACATGTATTTCAGGTAATCCTACTAGTGTTGTGGAATGGCATTCTTCAATAAGGCTAGCATGAAAACCCCGTTACATAAAAAAGTGAAACTTGGAAAGTCCTTGCTGGTTTCCTTGGACCTTCATTAAGCCGTTTCGTCAAAGCTCTTTTGTCTGACGAGGCCATCGGGTGATCATCTGAAATTTGCTCGAGCTGAGCAAACGCCATTCTTGATAATATTTATGTTGAAGATGATGGTAATAAAATGGTTATGAGAATGAATTACAGCTGAGCCTTTTTTAATATGTCGGCAGCATTCAACTACCTAATTTTACGCTTATGTCATGCAGCACTGCAACTCCTAAACTAAATCGTTGCCGAAGAAGGCGAATATATTGGTTCATTGAAAAGGTGGTTTAGGGCAGTACCATGGCTGTATGGTACAATTCTTGTTTGCCGCCTAGAAAATCTGCGTTCGATTCATTTAGAAGCGTGATTATATGGTCACGTAGTAGAAGCAGAATGCAGTCGAACAGGCACAACGTAAATGAAACTCAGGGAAAATTCTTTATTGAGCGAACTTGTGCACACAAAAAAGAAAAACTAAACTGCGAATCACACGGCCGCGGATAGCCAGCCGAAGAGAAACGCCGCCTAGCAACAACTGCCAGGTTGAGCCCTACACAAAACGAGAAACGGCTCGCACGCCCTCCTTGCCCACTCGGCTTGAGATCGGCGCCTGCGCAGTAGTTATTCCCGAGGGCCCCGTTTATCTCACAAAGCGTTGCTCTAAAACCAAGGCAGTCTTTATCAATACAAACCAGAAAGCGTCTGGCAAAGATAGCCGGTTCCTTCTAGCACACGTGGTAATATCTGTGCATTTTATTGCGGTCATGTGTTTCGCGCAGACTGCGATAGCGATTTTCTCTTGAGGTAGCTAACGTTCTCGCTTTCATCAACAAGAAGAAATATAAATTGGTATCGCGTGCTCCATTTCTATGGTTCAATAACAACGAACGGTTAAATTATACAACGTGTATCTTCTGTGGAAAAAATAATAAGAATACCACATGGCAAGTGTGAAATCACCTGAATTACATTAACTCTTCAGAGTCAGCGAGACAGCATGGGTGTCATAAATGATACCATAAAAGACCATTGCGCTATGACAGGCTCATAGAAGATTTAGAAAAATTACTTTACAATGCAAAAATACCATATAAGGGCCACTAACGAAGCTTCCTGATCTAACAAAATATTTGCATTGTTTACGCTGAAACGGTCCACCGTTGCGGGGAATGTATTGTGCAGCGAGACATGACCGGTCCATGAAATGTGCCTTTAAAAAAATCGGTAGCTAGACAGTTTTGTTGCACCTTTCAGAGTGCTACTGTTGAAATGAAAACATAGTTGTGCTAACGTGTGTATGCTTGGCTTTGTCTTTCTTGAGTGTTGTGCTATCTTCTTTCCAGTTCCCACCCACGTTAAGCCCCCCCATATGACAGTCCTGGAGGAAGGAGCGTAAGTATTTTTATCACAATGTAAACTAAGTGATCCTTGATTTTCAAAGATCGTACTACTTAACGTCCGCCTACAGCACATGCGACGCAGCCTTGGCCTCATACTCATTTCAGTGCATCTCACGACTTCATCCGGTGAAAGTGGCAGGGGCCGTACGTCTGCGCGTCCTATCAATTCCTATGCTAACAAACAGGTATACAAGCGGGTTGACCATCCCTCGGGTGCCCTCTTGAATCGTACAGCGCGCCACCTATAGTTTGTGGGCATTGCGAATATGTGCGATCGTACAAGACGAATGTAT
This sequence comes from Rhipicephalus appendiculatus, assembly GCA_030522465.1. Lineage (NCBI taxonomy): Eukaryota > Metazoa > Arthropoda > Arachnida > Ixodida > Ixodidae > Rhipicephalus > Rhipicephalus appendiculatus. The sequence goes on along the minus strand of JALIZH010020464.1, from coordinate 53,250 downwards.
TACGGCTAAGGATCTCCGCAGGTGACCTTGCAGAAAAATCATGATTCAAGGTATGACCACCTTTTAGCGCAAAAGCGCGAACAAGAGGTCAGGATGAGCTGCAACTCTGAAGTAACTTTTACTGCCACATCCAATTATGAGCAGCCGTCATCTCCTGCTGACAGTAAAATCGCGGGTTGGATCAAGACGGCAGTGGTCACATTTACATGCAGGTGAAATGCTAGATGCCAGTTTATTTGCGTTGTTAGTGCGCGTTATTGAATGCCACATGGTAAAATATGGCGCGGCCCTTCGAAAAGGGGTGCCTGATAACCATATCGTGGTTTTTGCACGTAATGCCTAAGGATATTATTATTATTATTATTATTATTATTATTATTATTATTATTATTATTATTATTATTATTATTATTATTATTATTATTGCGAGCAGCCGCAAACAGCAAACATCGTGGTCTGGCCAGAGACAAATGGGCCAGTTTGCCCCTCTGTAATTAAAAGGGCCATTAAGCATAATAACGGTTACTACCGAGAGTAAGGGGGGCATATAAAGCCCAACCCACTCAAATGTGCAAGTGTCATTACCTGTGAAATAGACTGTTGGGTTGAAAAGAAACCTTGACAACACCATGTGAAAGATATCAACGTATCCTTATCAGGTTACTTTGTAATAAGTGCGTCGTTCGTGCTTCACAAACCATGTAATGCAGGGAGCAGGAAATATTATTCTGCTACATTCTGTTAAATCGGAGTGCTGTTTTAATAAAGTTTCATGTGTTTTTCTGAGTACATTCGTTAAGGCTGTGTATTCTTTATGTATCATCAAGAACCGTGTGACGTATTGAAATTTTGCAGTTCGCAACTGCCTCCCAGCTTCAAGGCGTCGTATATTTTTATTCTAACGAGCAATATAAAAGTGAGAAAATGTTCACTTGGTAGGCTAAAAAAGTTGGTTGGGATCCTCCTTTGAAACACTATGACAGAGTAGTTATGCTCCTAAATTTTTCCATTCAATCTCTCAATATCCACGAAATCGTTTTAAAATTGATCACGAGGCAATGTGACAGCGATGACATAGTATCAACTTCACAAACCTCTTGTGAAAGTCATGTCAAAAGAAATGTTTAATGAAAACCATTTCATTTGATCCGCATCCAAAGACTTTCTTTGAAATAAAACTGCAACACTTTTGCCACTTTCATGCTCACTGAAAGTATGAAGGTAAGGCAATTGTGCCAGTGGCTCATGTTCTGTCTTATACACTACAAATGAAACTTAAACATGATAATAAAGACAGTTCCTTGGCTTAATTGTCTGCCGGTTTAATTAGTTGTGCATAATTCTCACTCCCTGACATTAGCTCTAAACAAAAAATGTATGTTTGCTGCAAAAGGGGTTAGTTGCTAATTCATCCTAATTTCTTATAAGCAAGCACTAGTCGAACAGTGGGAAAGTAATAGGAACCCCATTACGTATGTAAGAACGACACTCAAATAAATGGATCAGTAGAAAAGAATCCATGCAGTGGACTGGTGATATTTGAAATTTTAAGCATGTACTCAGACAAGGGTGCTCCCCATTACGGAGATTTCAGCTCACAGCAGAACACTGCCAAAGGTCTACTGACGGAACATTCGTGAGAACATTAAAAAGGAAAATGTTATAATTTTTCCCCAAAACTTTAAAAATTTTAGGAGCATTCGATTTGTAACATATGTGGCCTTCTAATGCAATGTCATTGTATGATACTGTTGACTGCCCAATCACAGACTGCTTTTTATAAATGCGTTAAAGTGAAGTTTCCTTTTTGATAGAATGAGCCTGTATGTTTAAGTAATTTTTGTCCTGCTGTCCTTCTTCTAGCATGGGTCGTCCTCGAGCACCCACACTGCCGTCTCTGGTCAAAGCCCGGTAAGTGTTTTGTTCAAATGAAAGCGATGTGTTTTTTTTTTCAATTGTCAAACAAAGCATTTGATATCGTGCTCAAGATGACACTTAATTCGCCATTTGCCATAGCGAATAAATTTTCATCCATCTTTTTAAATCGCAACCAAAAATTCAAAATCGTAGCCGGAAATGGTCGAATTAAGTTTCATTTATAGGGCACGATATCAAAGTCATCGCCTACGTGTACACCTAGGATACAAAATTTTGCCATGCCAAAGCAGTCGTAAGCGATCACGCATCGGCCTATACCTAAGCATAATAAAAACAGCTTAGGCAAACTATGCCTTAATCATGTTAATTATTATCAAGATCATGTGCATTAATTATCAGAAGCCATACACAACGCCAATACCATATAAAGGGCCACTAACGAAGCTTCCAGATCTAACAAAATATTTGCATTGTTTACGCTGAAACGGTCCACCGTTGCCGGGAATGCATTGTGCAGCGAGACATGACCGGTCCAGGAAATGTGTCTTTAAAAAAATCGGTCGCTAGACAGTTTTGTTTCACCTTTATGAGGGCTACTGTTAAAATGAAAATATAGTTGTGCTAACGTGTGTATGCTTGCCTTTGTCTTTCTTGAGTGTTGCTATGTTCTTTCCAGTTCCCACCCATGTTAAGCCCCCCATATGACAGTCCTGGACGAAGGAGCGTAAGTATTTTTATCGCAATGTAAACTAAGTGATCCTTGATTTTCAAAGATCGTACTACTTAACGTCCGCCTAAAGCACATTCGACGCAGCCTCACACCGCGAGAACAGTAATTAAAATCGCTATAAAGAATGTACGACTTTTTGCGGCTGGTGAGTTGCGAGTACGTATAGCTGGCATCATACGAGACGAAGGAGACTGGACGAATGAACACCACAGGTGACTTTGCTAGAAAAATCACGATTAAATGTCATCTAGGAAAGCTTTTACGACAAAGCTGCGTCAGTCCAACCTGTACCGTCGTCGTCGTGGTAATAGTCATAGGCGTGCGCAGGGTTCCCCTTCAGGGGGGGGGGGCATGGAGGGGCGAAGGTTCATCGCAGCGCCCCTCCTTCCTATTAAGTCAATGTATGGGGCAGAATTTGCGCCCCCCCTCTCTCAGGTGACCAGGGGGGGGGCGGCCGCCCCCCTCTGCCCCCCCTCGTGCGCACGCCTATGGTAATAGTAGCAGTAGTAGCAGAAGGAGGATGAGGCATCACTCAGGTCACGTGACCAGAGGGGTACTGAATAATGAGTAACTAAAAGAAAATGCTGACGATCGTGACTTAGAGTACCAAGATACTTAGAAAGCGGTTCGAAGCTCTATTAATTAAATAATTTGCAGACAGATTTATTCTAATAAACCAAAGCTACAAAACTAAGGCAACAGTGTGATAAACTTGGATATGGCATGGGAAACCGAGAACTTCGGCGTACCTTCCGGTCAATGCAACGCGGTCACACGCAACCCGAGCCTGCAGCGAACGTTAGTTAGGTTAGGGATACAATGTACACCGCAAGAATTTGCAGAACAGGCTGCAAGAGCATGTTTCCCGAAGTATGACAACGCATCCTCTATGAACTACCCCGAAATCGCCGAGTCCAACCCAAGTGTCAAATCCAATTACCCAGTCCTTTCAGCGTGGCCGAACCAATAGCGGCTATTGAAACTTCACCCGAAGGAACCATGCCTGGTCTCGACGGTATTCCCTACGACGGTATTCCTTACGATGACTTCTTCGCGCTCTTAATGAAGTATGGGAGACAGGGAATGTCCCATCTAATTGGAAACATTCAGTAGTCCTTATTCCAAAAACCAAGGAAGTCTCCAAGTAACCTGCAAGTTTTACGCCCAATTTCACTGACTGCGCCTGTCTGCATGCTCGCTGAAAAGATGCAGGTCACACGTATCGCCTGATGGCTTGAACGATAGTAGTAAATACCATCCTGCTCAAATCAGACTCCGTTCTCACTTGGGAAGTGAAGATGGATATCCCTATCTTGTCGCACGACGTTTTACAGGTTTCACAACATAGCAATGCTGTACGCACGGTAGTAGCAACTGACATAACGAAAGCGTATGAAAATACAGACCATAAAGTCATAATTTCCAAGCTAATCGCGCTGGGAATTCGGCTGCTGTTCGTAACATTTATTTACTATTTTTTGACAACCATACATTTGCGATAAGAATTAATAGGTGGAAATCAAGAAGGTTGCTTATCGTCCAACAGATCTGTGCCACAAGGTTTCGTTCTGGCTCCTCTTCCTGGTCAACGTTGTTCTAATACTGCTAGCTTGGCCCACCACACCGAATTTCGGACGTGGAGTTTATAATATATAATGATGACGTGACTTTGTAGTCTGCAGATAAAGAACGTCTCAAAACACCATTAAGACGCCAATAAAGAGTGGTGAAGTGGTTTCCACGCGCATCAGCGGTACTGGCCGTCGGCTGCTGTTCACCTTGATGAAGCGGCACAGCAGGTCAAACGACCGGTGAGTCTTGCTCGCCCCGTTGATGGCCCAGTGCTGTGTCCGCGTCGTTTTTCGTCCTTCTTCGTTTGTGCGCTAAAAAGTGAAACATGAATTACTAACATGCCCAAGCATACGCTCTGGCAGCAGAAGACCTCCTGACCCCAATTGTACCGGAGTCTAGTACCAATACCCACATCATCTTCGTTGATACGGAGAAGGATGTTAAAAAATGAGTACAAGCAATTAATCTGAGTGTCAATTGTTTACTAGCTATTTACCGGGTGTATGCAGTCGCTGACCGCATATCTGCTTTGATCAAGTTTGCCAGGCCGCATCTTTCCAAACAGCAGTTTCCCTGCGGAACGTTGCTTACCTCTGCGATTTCAAAATGAGATAAGCATCTCGTTCACACTTGGAACTACGAATGGAAGATCAAGTAAAATCCCCTCGAACGCGCGAGTCGAAGCCGCACATCTGAGGGAGAAAAACGCGCTGCAGAACTATCGGCTATTTCACTAGGCAGGCGAAGCATCCAGCCCTTAGAAAAACGCTTACATAGGTTTAATTACGGCATTGAGTTTTGTCCACACCACGTACCGTCTTTAAATTAAGCGTTCATTCACTCTTTCTACTGAGTGTAACAAGTATATTGGAAATGTCTTTTGTTGTAAAAAATAAAATAGCTACAAGAGCAAGGCCTAATCACGTAAGCCCCAATGATTACGCAATCGCACGCTCATACAACATGTTAAAACATGCCGCGCACAATGCTTTTTCAGCTTTCATATTCTTTATAATGCAATGTACCAAGGCGATGAAAATGAAAAACTTACCTTGAGAATTGCCAGAGGCATGAGGTTTGCAGAGCCAGATAATCCACAAAATGGTGATCACACTTCAAGGTGACGGCGTTCATTCTTGAAGCTTTGCAGAAAAGATGCTGCGAAGGAGTCTTACACGTAAGCTGGGTTGTCCATTTCTTCGCAGGAAAGTTCCGGTGTTGAGTCTATTGAACAGCCGTTCCACAAAAAAACACTTGGATGCGCGACCACAATTGCAGCACATGCTTTTCAGAGCTGCGTTGATAGTCTGAGTAGATAGCGGCACTCGCTTTCCCCGAAATCAGAGCAAGAAAGATCACAAGTGACGAACACGAATCGCACTCGTGACTGCAGTGAGCGATTCTGAAGAAGAAAGTGCGGCGCGGATGGATACACAATATACGTGCTGAAATGTCTGTCACATTTGTACGATTGTACCCGCTAGTAAATATTTTGAATTGGTGAACTAAGTTTCAAGTCTTCATAACTGGCGGTGCAGCATTAACACCCTACAAATTAATCTTTTCTCGCGTTATTTTATTGATCGCAACAGTGAGCGGGCCGATGAGCCTTGTCATCAGTACAGTAAACCTTTCAACATGCATTCGCCGCATTCCTACCCCCTCAGGACCCCGCCGCGTGCAACCAGCACCCCGACAAAGTAGAAAGGTGAGTTTCGGAACAATAGGATGCACCTGGCCGAGAGCCATGACCTTTCAAAGGCTGCTGAGCCGTGCTCCCAACAAGGGCTGCAGAAAAAGCGTCTTTTCTATAATTCAACCCCTACCCGAGGGAGTAAGTGAGCCATTCGTCCTCCCGTTAGTCCTCCAAAGTTGTACACGACACGCCCTTCACCGCAGTTGGTCCTGTGGTGGACTAACGACACGATTTGAGAACTAATGTTGACGTTACTCCCCCCTCGAGCTGGTTTTTTTCTTAGAGTGCACTTCTTGCCTAGTTCGGTCGCGTATGCCGCACGCGCCGTAGAACATGCTGACTTTGGCCCGCGGATACCCTCCGTGCTTGGCTTCACATGTGAAAATTTGTTCACGCTGTGCAGTCGTCCGCACCACTCGTTCACAAGCTCCCAACGTTCCGGCGCGCAGTTCTAACGCTGCTGCGAAAGGGCGCCCGAAGACGTTTGGGCCCGGAGCAACCACGGCGAACCGTTGTCAGATGAGCCGTATTGCGCGACCATACGGAAAGAAAACTAGCTACCATATGCCTCTGTTAGCCTTTAGGATGTTAGGAATGGTGCTGCTGACGGGAATATCGGCTCTTCTATCAACGTGCTTGCGCGCCCACTCAACTGAAAAAGAACAAAAAAACGAAACAAAAAAAAACAGAAGAAGTTCGTAAAGGTGTCAGCACGCCGTAGCGTCCCGAATGTGAACAAGATCGCCAGACTCTCCAATGTGCCTTGAGGAGACTCGATGATCGGCCCTTTACTCAAGAAAAGATCTTGGGAGCACGGTCTCCAAGTACATCAGCTCAGAAAGCCACACGAGCCCTCCTGCAGTTCTTGAAGGCATCACTGAGCGACCGACCACCTGTGAAACTCTGCACTGTGTGTGTGGTGTGCAATGTGTGTCTCCTCTCTCTCTTTGACTCTCTTATTCCCCTCCCCATGTGTAGGGTAGCAAACTGGACGTAGTATGGTTAACCTACCTACCTTTCCTAGATTTCTTCTCTCTCTCGTTGTCTTGCGATAACTGGCGGTACACGTTTCGTGTGAATATACTATTCGATATTCGATTCGGATTCGATATTTTAGGCCACTATTCGGTACTATTCGATTCGTATTCGATTCGAGGTGAAATTTCACTATTCGCACACCCCTACTGGAAAGTGGAACGAAACTTCCAATGTCAATGGTACATTACATATGTGTGTCGTATACAGTGCAACCTCGGTGATACGAATCTCACGGGACCACCAAAAATATTCGTATCATCCGAAATTCGTATCACCACAAAGCATGGAAGGTTAGCATGCGACAAAAGAAAGCTGGCGTACATTTTCATTTATTCTTTTTCAGGGCCGCAGCAACGTCAAGAAGAGCTCTGAATGATTGTCAATTAAGCTTTTAGATGTACTGCGGCGAAAGTAACGGAAAAAGCCCTTTGGCGCGATAGATCAAGGCCGCAAAGTTTCAGCACCACGGTCCTATGTTATGATTTTTGTTATCGCGGAGGTGTTGGGGATGTTTTTTGGGAGATTTACGGCCGTGCCCGCACAATTGCGACCTCAACAGTCGCGCATGTTGACGTCGTGAGACCTGACTCCTTCACCAAGGCCGTCCTCGCCTTCTTTCGGTCCTCGTCCGCTTTTCATAGGATGTCTGATGCACGAGGCAGGCACGTGTAAACACAGTACAACGACAGCAGCCCGCGTCGACGCGTTAGAAAAAAAAAGCATGGCGCCAATGCCTTCTGTAAGCTAAACGCGAAGGCACAAGGAGGCACATTAGAGCTTCAAAAATTCGCGCACACAATCTCGGAGGCCGTGACGCGTCTGTGAAGGTTTATTCTGACCGCAAGAAAAGTATGTACCGTGATTCTGACGATTTGGCTGTGCGGCGCGCATGCCCGCGCTTGCTATCCCGCGCTCGCACATGCTTGACGCGTCTTCCGCGATAGCGCGGACAGCAATCTCTTCGTACCTGGGCGGTAGCGTACGTTCGTATCAAACGTCGCGGGGTGAAATCGGTTCGCAACAACCGTACTCCATTACACTGCAGGCCAATGGGCCTGGGCCGGGACCAAAGAAAAATTCGTATCACCCCGAAATTCGTATGATCTGTGATCGTATCACCGAGGTTTCACTGTATAAATAATTTTCATGTGGCAAAGAGTCAATCTGCCCGACTGTCTCGGTAAGTATATACACCTTAGTGAATAGTTGCGGCGATTACCGACAGTAAGGACAGAATCATTATGCACAACACAGCATAATGTGCAAATGCGCAGATTTGTTAAACGGACTGCTGTGTTCAGGAAGAACCCTGACAATATCATCTGAGAGATGGCGAACAATATTTTATTCCCTGATACTACTCTTAGTGCGTCTGTCTTGCTTAACTAACCATACAAATCATGAAATGTTCATTCGTACGGCTCTTCTCAATTAGCGTGGTCTTTTGGTCAGTTATCAGGAGATTTTCAGCTTTACCATAAAGCAGGCTTTTGAGGAAATCAAGTCTGGCTGTTTAGAGTATGGTCTTGCCTTCTGTGCTTTGTACACTTTGTTGAAAACACCGCTGGTATTCTTCGCTTTCTATTCTAACAAAGCTCATTAAAATTGTCAACAGTACCAGAGCTAACAGTACTCATGCTCGGAACTATTTCATCTAAATCCTTGGAAAGTGCATGAATAGTATTGTATGACCCTTCGAATAATAGGGTTGGTCGCAAATGTATTAGCGAGGAAACGTCAAAGAAATTATTGAATATCATGCACAACAAATGATTGCACATCGAACATATAAATTCATATTACTCTGCTTTCGTTACACATTGATTCAAATAAAACGTACTGAACTGTGACGAAGAAAATCACACGAACACGATATCGCATGTAAAAGCCTCTCCAAACAAGAACCATAGAGAACAATGCTTCCACTGCATATGGTATGGTATGGTATGGAAAAACTTTATTTAGGTCCGTCGGGGCGTGAACAGCATAGGGGATAATAAAAAATATAAAAGACCATGTCACTGAGGCAGAATCCACTAACAAAATGTCAAACAGCCCCATCAATAAAAATTCTGGTATTTTCTCCACAGATACTGTAAACTATTTTAGGTCATTTCAGTGTAAAGCTAAATGTAACATTACCATGCAATGTGGCTTTTGTGCAATACTGATAACTACGCAACGACTTCTGCTTCCTTATTCAGACTTTTGTTCACGTAATGTCTTATTTGCGTCTGCTCACGGTTGTTATTCTTTCTTGATTGTACTACTAACATCTTTTCAGCCTGGATCCCCTACAAATTTTCCATTCGTCGGTAATAGTCCAAGTCAGGCAAGTTATTTATTTTTATATTCGCTTAAAATGGTTCAAGACATATACCTCCTATACAGTGAAAAACATACGTTCAATACGAGAGGGCGGAAAGGCAACTCGTTCAAATGTATGCTTGACTCTACGCGACAAATCACATGTACACCCTTGCAAGCTTTGTGACAATATCACTTGGGCGTTCAGACGAGGACATCTGTCACGGATCTCCGGACACCGGTCGACGGGAAAGAACGGACGAGGCGGGAGCGTTAAGCACACACATGTTTAATTGCACACGAAAGGAAAGCCACGCATTATACCTAAAACAAATCCAAACGCGAAACCGTAACATGCGAAATAAAACAAGCGCTGAACAAAGTTATCACACAAATAACACCAATGAAAATGAGCTGCTAGAAAGTACAAAGCGTTCGTCGCACAACTCACGGCGTCCTTTGCCAATACATGATGAGGCGAGGCGTTGCGGGTGGCTTTGTCGTTAACGTCCGCGTCCGGGTCGGTGACGACGTCCTTCACCCGTGAGGAACGTGGACTGGCGTAGTTGTTGAGGCTGGGAGGCTCAGGAGTTCAGTTACCTGCGCGTCGCAGGTGCTTGCGCTGGCCAGCGTCTCCCTGGCAGAGGAACAGGCTCAGGCGAGGCCTACGATGCGGTGCCGTAGGATGGGACGCTCGGTGCACAAGCCGATGGCGCTCCCGGGCCGCTGCGGGTCCTCGTGCCTGCCTTCCGGTCCTTTAGCCAGCCGGAGTCTACAGTGCGATGCCGCAGAACGAGAGCTGGAGCGCCCGGAACACAGGCCGGCGACGCTCGTGTCCAGCTCACGCGCTCACGATGGAACACCCAGGGCCCCTTTGTCCACGTCACCTTCTCCTTTATATGTTCCACCTCGTCTTTCTCTTCTTCTCCTGTCGTGGTTTCACGTCATGCCAAGCTTCTCGTCTTCCTCTTCTTTTGTCGTAATTTTCTTGTCACCTCCTAAATGTGACAACATCGAAGCATCTAATATTGGCGAGGAGTACATATATTGGTTATACAACCCGCAATTGCACCAAGCACAATCAAGTGCATGCGCTCTCTGCACTATCCAGGGCTACCATTCTCGCAATCACAAGCGCTTTTAATATCAGCTTACCGCTTCCGGTGTTGGTAATACCCATGTTTGTGTTGGCATTATTACGGAACTGTAAACAACTGGTTATATTAAACATATGCGACTGTTGAAGATATGTTTGTGCGTACAACATTTGCATATATTTTTAGCGTCATTTCATAAGGTTTCGCTTAATAAAAAAATTACAATTTTGTCAGTTTACCTCTGCATTCCTCGCATAAAATCAAATCGCATGGTACTTGGGATCTGCAGAATTTTTTTTGTTTAGGCTTAGCATAACTTGTGTGAAGCTTGCATTTTTTTTCATAGAATATTGGTCACTACACAATGGTCCTTGCTAGTCATCGCAATGGCCTGGTGATTCTGGTGACCGACGGCTAACCCAAAGGTGCCGGGTTGGGATACCGGCCACGGTGGTCCACAGTTCAATGCATGCCCAAAGATAGAGGCATTCTTTGATTCAGCCGCAAGTTAAAGATCTCCAGATGGTGAAAATTTTGGGAACGTCCTCTGTGGCGCCTCTCATAATCATATGGGTTTTCGGAAGATGTCCCCTGATAATATTACTTGCTTACTGCTAGTTTATGTACATTGTAATAAAGTAAATACTAAGATTTGAATGCTCAGGCTTTATTTATTTTTTTGTAATCGCGGTAATCTCTTTATAGCCTGGACCCGCCTCAAGTCCTGGAGCGGCCGTTGCTGGTTCAGTCCGGGCAAATGTTTTAATTGCAATGCAGGCTATGGGGTCTGCGATATTTAATGTAGTTATTACACAGAATTTACCTAGTATACAGTCAAACCGGACTCACATTAGGAGAACAGACGAACACCATGTAATTAACAATGTATTATTTATTACTTCTGCACAATCACGTGTACGCATGTACCATTAGGCGCATTACGCGTGTGTTTTTATTCAGCAGGGATTAAGCAGCCCCAAAGAATACCACATACTCAATAGCGAGAAAATCTTGATTCATTGTCCTATGTAATTGAAGAAACCAGTTTCGCGTGAGTGGTTTTAAGTCGGAAGGCAGCGCACAGCTGGGCGTCCTGCTTTGTTTGTCTTTTACTCTTTCTTGCTCTGTTTCTTTGTTTTTACTTTCTTCTTTTTGCTTTAACAGATAAGATGTTCAAGGTATAGGAAGCTTGTTCTCCGTCATGCAAAACTCATCAGGTGGGAACGCGCCATAAAAATTGGGCAAGCCGAAATAAGGAGCAGAGGAGGTGCGAGCGTTAAAGCTCTGCTCGGCGAAGCCGGGCGCGTGAAACACATAAAAAGGGTGGTGCAGAAAAAGACAGAAATATGAAGAAGGATAATAAAAAGTACAGACAGAAAGAGAGAGACAGAAGCTATAGGAATGATAAGAAAGAGAAAAACTGAACGCAATAATGAGACCGAAAACAACAAAGACAGGAAGACCGAGAAAGACCTAGAGAGGCAGAGAACCAAATCAAAAGAAACAGACGCTGAAAAATGACAGAAAATAGACAACAAGACAGAAAGAAAGATACAAATAGAGAGAAAGAAGAAAGAGAATGAACGAATCAGATAGAAAAATATAGAAAAAAAGGAAACGTCATAAATAAAAATAGAGAGAACTGGGGAATGAAACAGTTAGACAGAAAGAGAACACAATAAATATAGAGGGAAGGAAATATAGAAAGAGTGTAAAAAAAGAGAGCAATATAGACGGAAGTAAAAAAAGGAGACACAGATACGAGAAACAGAGAGGAAGAGAAAGAAAGAAAAGAAGTAACGATTAACGAGAAATATAAAGAGAAACAAGGAAGGCCACCCCCAGCTTCGCTCTGCCTTCAGGCCTAGGCACCATGTGAGTGAAGCTGCCACCGAAACCATCGTGAGCGCAACTTAACACGACACACAAGAAGGAGAAACAGACGAGGACAGGCGACGAGGAGAATGCGCCTGTCCTCGTCTGTTTCTCCTTCTTGTGTGTCGTGTTAAGTTGCGCTCTCACGATGGTTTCTATGTCAAACACCAACTCGCCCAACAGTCAACTCTTCTGAAGCTGCCACCGTATTTTTGTACATTGTTGGTAACTACACAATGGTTCCATGCTACCCATCGCGATGCCTGGTGGTTCTGCTGGCCGAGTACTCACCCGACCGTCGCGAGATAGAATACCGGCCGTGGTGACCGCATTTCGATGCCTTCGAAATGCTAGAAGCCCGTGCGCTTATATTTAGGTGCACGTTAAAGAACCCCAGTTCGGCCAAATTTACCGTAGCACTACACTACAGAGTGTATGTTAGTCATATCCTTGTTTCGAGAAGCCAAGCCCGATGAGTATTATTGTTCTTACTGCTTAGATTGCATATATTGATACAAAAAAACACTTGTGATTATTTGCTTGCGTGTGTTTTGTGTGGATAACCGCGCAATACTCTTTATAGGCTGGGCCCGCTTCAAGTCCTGGAACGTCCTCTGCTAGTTCAAGTCCGGCAAGTGTTTTGTCGTCACGCAACGCATCTTTTTTTGTGTCTGTTGGAGTAGTGGGTGTGCTCGAGAATCCCAGTGTCTCTTGTATTCTTGTATTTCTATAGCTGTTTTCATGAAGGGGCCTAATTATAACAAGCTCCTGCAAACGTACTCTACTCGCATATATTCGTGACCACAGTACACTGCATACTAGAGCTAGGCTTCCCAAAATAGCACGACCACGAATAGCCAATCCCAGGAGAAGCGTTGACACATTGTGACCGCTCGTCATGTGTGCTTGCTTTTCGTTGCTTTTTTTTTTGCTCTGTGTTGCTCCAGTATCAATTACCAACCCTAGTCGCACCAAATGTTGACTCAGCGTTGCCGCAACAATGCGAAGGTTGTTTCAACGTTGTGGCAACATTGCGCGCTACTAGGAAACCAGCCCACTCAACTGCAGAGCTGACTACATGTTCGCCGTATCATACGTGCGCAATAACCCGCTTCCAGGCGAGCGCTGCTACCCCATTTTCGATAGGAGTGTGCGAATATTCGAAAATTTGAAATAACGAGTCGAATAACTTTCTATTCTATTTTTAACTCGAATCGAATGAGGCATATTCGAAATACGGAATATTTTTCGAATATTTTTTGTATGAATCAGCGACGAATAAAAATGCTCGAAAGAATGACACGTAGGAAAAGCGAGGGTAACTTTGATGATAGATTTTTAAGGCGCAAATGAGGAAGGACACAAGATAGAACACAGGACAGTGTTCTATCTTGTGTCCGTCCTCATTTGCTCCTTAAAATTCTATTATGAACGTCTACCAACTTGCCCAACAAAAAGTTCTCCTAAACCAGAGGGTAACTTTGCTTGTTCTTATCATCGAATTACCCAGACGCTTGCAGCCCATGCACACAGGGGTTCATTGTTAAAGGGAACATCGGAGCACGTGGCGGCCGCTAGGCGCCACCGCCGGTTGGAGGCTGCAACGGGTTTTAGCGCAGGCGCAGCAACCACCGCGCGCGGTTTCCCTTTCGTCGCGTGAACAGTTCGCTTCGCGATGATTCCAAGCGCGGCTGCAGATGTCAAGAAAAACGAAAGAGCGCCCCACTCACAGCGCTCACTGAGCCTGCGCAACACCCATTGCAGCCGCTGGCCGGCCGTGGTGCCGAGCTATCGCCGCGCGCTCCGATGTTCCCATTAACAGTGGGACCCCCGTGTACATACGGCACTATCGACGCCATATTGATCACAGGATGAAAGCATTTCGCTTAAAACTCCACTGTTGCCGAAGCAACAGTGTAACACTACGAAATTTATGATGGTGTTAGCTCTTGAAAATTGCTTGATATTGAACTATCAGTTTTACTTAAATTAACAAAATAACAGTTTGAATACTGTAGACACTGCTATATTTCCGCCTGTAGTTCCAAAATATTTCGAAGGCTCTAGCTGCTGCTGAGTTTAAATTGTATATTTTTGTCGGTTAAAAGGTAATCGTAATGTTTCGTTGTTAAACGTTGTGATTCTTTTGTTTCAAAAATAAAATGTTGGGGAATTCTCGCGCTGTTCTGAAGATTGTCCCCTTACCATTCAAAGCCTGCTTTAAATATTGTTGCATTACTATTGGAAAGCTATTCGAACAGTGTTCGATTCGGTGTCAGCACTATTCGATTCGCATTCGATTCAGTTCTAAACTTCACTATTATCACACACCGCTACATTTTTTTATGATCGCTGAGCCGTTGCTGTGTATAGTTGTTGGTGGTGAAACTACTTTACAAATACGGCTAGACGTATGCACCAAAAGCCCATTCGTAATATCATAAGGCCAATAATACGTAAGGTACCTAATAAACCTACATGAAGTGTAGCCTAATTTACGGCCAATAAAAATAAACAAAGTATATGTAGTGATACATTAAAAAGCCGTGAAAAATAACGCAGGAATAACGCTGCAAAATATTAATTCAGCTTTCTCTGTAAATGCTTTATGATGCAAAACAAAACGCAAGAAAGCTGGGAGGACAAAGCGATATGGTCAAGTAACAAGCTTTTTTTGTGTCACAGCCCGCTTGTATCGTAAATCAGATAATGCTCAGCCGTGAGGAGCTTGCGCACAAAGCCACGTGACAATTAAAAAAAATGAGTCTCACTGAATAAAATACCTGCCTCACCAACTTGTCTCGGGTAACTCGCGGTGACCGCGTACCGAGTTGAATGTTGATGATGCAGCGGTTATTTAGGTGACTGCTAGCATGTCACGCTACAGGACAGGAAAACTATCGCCTGCAAATGTGAAATCATCGTTGCCGCGTGCACTCTCACGGTCCTGCCTCTTATTGCGCCATCTGTGGGCTGGGTTACAAAGCGTTTGCCTGAATTATAAGTCTATCACAGGACAGGGCTCGTGTGTGGCGCACTTGTTGCGACTCTGGCCAGGTGTCGTGCTCCTCGCCCTTCCTGCTGCCCATCCCGATATTGCCATAAACGCTTATTTTTACACGTTTCGTGTGCACGTGTAACAACTTTTCTGCGCGCCCCGCGCCGTAATGTCGAACATTCTTATTGTTTTGTATTGTTCTGATATGTTTCAGCGCACAAAGTGATACAGAAGTCTGGAATCTTCGATGCAACATGTATAACTGCCGACGCACCTCAGCCCTGATCAGTTTATTCGACGACCGACGACTGCCTGCGCCATTATTGTTGCACTTTGAATGCCGTTCCTTTTCCGGGCTCAGTTTCCCCAATTAAAAAGTTTCATCTTGAATACGCCGACTGCCGCCTTTTTCAACGCCACGACCACGTGACGTTACAGAAGCACACGCTTTCTCACGCCACCAGTTGCCCTTCTGCGTGTGCCGTGGAACAGTCAACTAGAAGTAGTTTGTGGGCTGACTACCGTGGAACACGGGACACAACCATCGTCTACATGGGCGCATTCGTTTGTCACAAACGCTACATTGATCTGGGAGCCGCAGTGTGAGCACTCGTCTCGCGTGAAGTATAACGACCATCGAGACCGATGTAGCGTCTGTGACCACAGGTAGCATGAACGGCTTCATAGGTCTTGACGGTGTAGCTGGCATCAGCGACCTCATCATAATCAACGGCTTTGCCGTTACAGTGCAATGCATCCACTAAGTAGCCATGGAAAGGACGTCTTTCAGCACATTGCTGCCACTTCTTCGACAGTCTCGTTTCACCTGCTTGCGTAAACGGTTTCTCTTTTTAATGTGCTTTCGTAACGTGGATTACAAAAAAAAATTGTTTCATCCGAAAGCCGAAAGAGTGAGAACGAGAGCAAAAAATCACAGCATATCCGCGGAGTGAATGATGATGAGTGGGCGAAGCTCCGGAGGTACATCATCAAAGACGTGATGGTGGTTGGTTGCATGTGGTCAAACGATATGCATGTGAGACCATATCGCGATGCCATGTGTTGTATGGCATCGCGATCGTCATCGTCATCAGCGTCATCGTTATGACGCATAGTGGGTACATTCCATGTGGTGTGCCGTGATGGCAGCGTCATCGTCATCACACAGGGAGATACTGCTGGTTACGCAGGCGGCTACTACGCACTACAAAATACAAGGGACGCACGACCCACGGCAAAGACGTGATGGTGGTTGGTTGCATGTGGTCAAACGATGTGCATGTGAGACCATATCGCGATGCCATGTGTTGTATGGCATTACACATGCCATGCCATGTGTAATGATCGCGATGCCATGTGTTGTATAGCATCGCGATCGTCATCGTCATCACGGCACACCACATTCCATGTGGTGTGCCGTGATGACGATGACGATCGCGATGCAACCAAACTACAAGGGACGCACGACCCACGGCATAAGGAGCTTCGCCCCTAAAAAAAACTTCCCCATCTCCCGCTAAAGGGAACCATGTGTGGATGCGAAGCAGCGGGGGAGATGGCTGGCTTGAGCGGGAGAAACGTCGCCGCTCCCGTTTCGCGGCGGCGGCCTGGGCGCTCACCGTGGCGCTGCACAAGGGACAGAATGAGGCGCGCGCGCCGTCATTTTCATACCGCGGAACTACCGTGGCGCCTCCAGCGGAGTATGCAGCTGTCGCACCACCTGTCGTGCGCGCCGCTCCGTAGAGTAGAGGATTCCAAGAGGAGAGAAAGGGGGGGGACCGTAGGAGAGGAGAGAGAGGGAGAGGGGACATACATGCGCTGCGGGAGTGTGGGACGCGGGACGGACAAAGCCCCTGCAAGCACATGCAAGCAAGAGCAAGGAATGGAGTCAACGGGACGCGGGCGCCGCTCCGTAGAGTAGAGGATTGCTAGAGGACAGAAAGGGGGGGAGCGTAGGAGAGCAGAGAGAGGGGGGTGTGGGTCGCGGGAAGGAGGGACGGGCAAAGCCCCCCGCAAGCACATGTAAGCAAGATCAAGGAATGGAGTCAATGTGGGCGACAGACACCACCGGTAGTGCGTGTTATTCTTTGCTTGCACCCACCACCTGCCTAGCCATTGCTAAGAGGCCACTCTGCTCTCGGCCATGACTCTGGTGACCGTGGTTGGCGCTAACCGCGGTTCCACGCTGTTAAACGTGGTTGGTCGTAACCGCGGTTAACTTGCCTGTGTAACATGGGTATTACTGTCATCTTGAAATTAGTGAAATACTTGTACATAAGGAGCTGCGACGTACTTGGCTGGAGTGTTTGGGAGTACGAGCGGTAGTCGGTTGAAATGATTGAGACTGTGGGGCGTAGCGGACACAGTCTTCTCCATGTCTTCGGGCTGCATTGGTTTTGCGAGTACCATACAGCAGTTCTAACGTCAGAAATTAAGCCCCCCCTTATACAGTAAAGGGCATCGCCGAGGCGTGGCGAACGGTAGACTTCCTGTCTTAGGATGATACTTAGCTTTCTATAGTCTACATATACTATGACGCTACTATCCTTCTTTTTTACAAGAACCAATAGTGAGGACTATGTAATACAAGACTCGGATGAAATACCTTGCTTGAGCATGTTGTTAACATACGCCTCAATAAAGGATACGCTGTGAAAGTGAACCATGCCCTGGCTTATGAATGACAGGTCTCCGCCCTTCTATGTGAATATGGAGCTCAACAAGCAGGGTGCATTTTAGCTCTTCCGCAGAGACGGCAATAGAGGAACGTTATCGATATAACAGTTGCTTTAGTGACTTCGTTGTGCTTTACAGACTACAGAGAGCATTTGTTTTACAAAATTTCGGCCCAAAGTTGAAGATATTTCAAAAGTAAGGTCTTAATAGGTGAAGCTGCAGGATGCCCATTGCCTATGGAAACCACGAAGGCGATAAGGGAGCAGCAACTTCAGAATCCTCGCCTATCTGTTCGCTACCACGATGCTTCACTGTTTCGCTATCAATAATGAAAAACTGCCTTTGGACCCTTGCAATAGTAAAGGTGCTTCTTCGTGATACTGTTTTTTTAAAGGGGCACCATGCGCGTGCGATTGAAAGATGTCACCGCTAATGTGGAGTGTGAGTTCAGCGAGTACCCAGGTCCCGGACAAAGGTTGCAAAAGTGTGGCACAGCTGGTGGTTACTTTCGTTGACGACCACTTCTCGATGTAGACAACCACTTCGAAGCTCTCAACCGGTTATTACAAGAACCAACAGGTAATAAAGCCGAACAAAGACAGAATGTTGTTTCAAATAATTATGATGTATATGCGAAGAAAGCACAGTAGACCAAAGGCATAACTTAGGAACCGAAGCTGCAAGCTTAGAATAATGCGTCTGAGGTTCTACGAATCGACTTACGGCGGCGGTCATCCCCCCTGTCCATTTTATTGGGTATATCTGTACATTTAAACCTGAGAGTGTTAGTCAGCGCCACTCATAGTCGTCATGGCTACGAGCCGCCGTGGCTACAAGAGGCGCTGAAGAACACTCCCGGTTTCGAATGCGCAGATATACTCAATTAAGTAGACGGGAGAATGACCACCGCTGTAGCTAAATTGGCAGAGTTTTTGGAAGGTTGCAGGCTCGGTTCCTACCAAGAGCAAGTTCTATTTTCTTCCATTTTACTTTCTTCACATGTACATCATGATTAACTACAAATAACATCCCGAAATTTTGGAATTCCGCTTGTTCCGTTCTCATAGGTCGTGACGTTGGTATCCTATTCGACTTTAACGAAGCGATGATCGTGATGCCATACCGATCTGACAAAGCTCGCATCTGTAAGCGGACCTTTCCGTTATGACCAAGGTGAAATAATGAGCAATAGTTCACAAGCTGGCCAGCACAGGCTGGGTATCAGTACTTGAGCTGTCATAGCATCGTCCGAATCTTTCGCTGCTGCGGTGGTGCTGAAGTTTATGGGGTAGGCGTCGCATGAAACATTGCGATGGCACATTTAGCAGGCTTAGAGAATAAATCACTGTCAGGTTACTTCATGATATGGGCGTTCACAGCGTGCCCAATCCCACCACTGCCACGGAATTCAACATAGAACTCTTCAAATGTACCCAGAACACGTTAAAAACTAATGTTATGCAGAGGCCATTTCGTCCGTCTTGGCCGCTCCACATTTTCCGTTTTCTCGCTAGCATTCGCTATAACATGCAAACTATATCTAGCGTCCTAGAGTTGTGCAATACATTGACATGTTTGAAAAAGTTTTATTCAGACCGTATATTGCATTATACTGGCGTCATAGATTAATGTCTAACTGTTTTTTAATAATAATAATAATAATAATAATACAATAATAATAATAATAATAATAATAATAATAATAATAATAATAATAATAATAATAATAATAATAGTAATAATAGGACGAAAAAAAATTCACCGCCATGTCCACAAAGTGAATGATGTTAGAGGAGCTTGCTCGGAGATGATCGGGTAACCCGCGAATCCTCCGTACACATCTCCTACCATCATATATAGACGTGACAACGTTGTTATATATACATTACATACACAATGTTTATTAATTGACATTTAGATGCACTATACACATTTTTATGGGCTATATACATTATATATACACAAGATATGTTCTTCTGCAAAGTACAATAAGGGCGTTCCTCGATGAGCTCGGGCACTCGTTTCCCTTTAAAGATGATTGCTTTATGATGCATCAACTATATACATTATATATACGCGTTCATGCGGCCGAGCGGTAAGCGAAGAGTGTTCACTGCGTGAGCTCCCGGCGAAGAGAAACGAAGCGCACACGCCGAGAATGGTGTGCGTCGCCTTGAGCGGCGCCGCCATCTAGTGAGTATTCTTGAAATCACCGGAAAGCCGGCGCCTTGAGCCCTTGAGCGGCGTGTACACGCCGCCGCCATCGCCGCCGCCGCCAGACAAGGTGCGAGCTTAAGAAGCTTGCCGAGCAAGCTCCTAAAACAAGGATTTTGGGTTTTTACATATCAAAGTAAGATATTTTGCGCTACATGCTATTGTTGAGGGTTCAGGATAATTAAGGCAATAATGGGCTTGTCAAAGTGTACTGATATCGATGCTCATTCCAATACGGCATCACACATGGACTACTGCTAGCAACTTCAACCAAGCTTGCAGTATCTACTCGGGTGGGTCATCTTGCGCACCATCTTTATAAGTGCCTTAAGCATTAGCGTTCTTCCTATGTGGAAAAGTGAAGCCAGTGCTGCGGAATAGTGAGCTGCGTTCTGTTTTCCTCCCCACGCCTAGGTTTATTTTTTTTTACTACGGGCGATAGCGCATTCATATGCACTATCAGCCAACATTCGCCTATTTCAACATCATATGCCTCTTCAGCTAACATTCACCATCAGCTAACTTCGCGTAATCTCGCATACATCAGCTGGCATTGGCCTCGCATACACTGGGCCGATATTTTAGCATAAATGTGACATTAATCGGGTGTGGCAGATGACTCGTCAAAATAACATCGCGAATGTGTGCCAAACTTTTGTTAAAAAGTTTGCAATAATCGGGTCGCCAAGGTTTAGAACTCTTCAACAGATACTTATGCAGACAGCACCGAGCGAAGACACAATAGATTTTGTCACTGTTATGCGCATTGTAAAAGAGTAAAATGATGGAACGTCTTTAGTGACTGTTATCCGACTGCTATAATGGGATGGGCAAAGTGTGCAGAATATTATAAGTATAGCGACGCTACATTTGCGAATATTTCCACCTCAACTGAGTCATCGTGAAGTCAGCCACGATTTATATTACGTAGCCGGAACTTGAAATATGGCATCTATCAACTAACTTATGTGACATATGTGTTACAGTTGAAGTGTGGTCCCGCAGTATAAGCGATAGTGTCACTTAGAGAGAAGCAGATGTGCTCGGGAACAAACTTTTATGCAACAATATAAGAGTTATGTATGGCTTCGGGTGGAGTCATTGATGACATGCGGTGGTGTGATTTAATCACATAATTCAAAGTGTATTCTGTTTTGGAGGGCAAAGGTACGGTAGTTGAAAAAAAACTAGGCTATCGTTACTTACTAAATTAAGCTTCCACAAAACCTAACACAATTATTTTTTTTTTGAAGAAACACTTAGGCTGGACACATCTTGCAAAGAAAATGCAGGCGTTAATGCTCCTCAATATGGACTTGGTCTTGCATATTACTTGATAGCAGCGCAGGCTAACGATAAGTACAAGACATAACATAGCACTGTGTTGCGCCAAGTTGGCCTTTCTTTTGTCCTTGCTTTCTTCTTCTACTGTCTGGGGTTTAACGTCCCAAAACCAAGATATGATTATGAGAGACGCCGTAGTGGAGGGCTCCGGAAATTTCGACCATCTGGTGTTCTTTAACGTGCACTGACATCGCACAGTACACGGGCCTCTACCATTTCGCCTCCATCGAAATGCGACCGCCGCGGCCGGGATCGAACCCGTGACCTTCGGGTCAGCAGCCGAGCACCCTAACCGCTATACCACCGCGGCGGATCTTTGCTTTCTTCTTAAGCCTGTATAACCGTCGAGTGCGAATGCCACAGTTTGCTCAGTGTACCAAGCACAGCTGAACAACACGGGGATCAACATATTGTTTTAATGTAAAAAATAAGTGCACTGCACTAATAGAACCGCGTACTAAGCAACAATGAAGCAGTTAATGAGCCAATGCGCGGCGAAATACGGAAAAGTTAATAAATTTTTTATTGCAAGGAATCGTGTACTTGGAAGAATATCCCTCTCTTCTCTCTGCGCTCTTCATTGTGCAGATCATGGGTGTTCTTAGGCAATGAGAAGACGTCGATGAATTTCCTGAACTGCGTGAGAATTGACAGCTTCAGTCGAAATTTTGTGCTGTACATGATCCCCGGTAATTGGAGAGTGCATTGACACCACCAATTTCCTTTAGCGTTCATAACTTAGTCACGAAAGAAGTAATAAAATATGTTCCGGATTTCATACGCACACTTAGCTTCAACACTCAATTTTATGTGTCCATTGATTTGTTTTTCATGTAATCTGCACCAATGGAATATTATTTTTTTCTGCTTTGTCTGCACTTTCACCTCTTTGTCTCTGTACTAGTTCTCTACTTATCAGAGTTGTTTCATCCCGTGCCGAAGCAATTGGTACACTTGTTTTGGAACCGAAGCATCAGAAAGAGAAGTCGGCAATAAAGACAAGGACGAAGAGAGCGCGTGCCGGTTTATCTCGATGACCATTTCTGTTCGACGCTCACGAACTATAACAATATTTGGCATTTTACGTTCCAAAACCACCATATGATCATGAGAGACGGCGTTTTGAAGGCCTCCGCAAATTTTGACCACCTGGTGTTCTTTAACGTGCAATTACATCGCATAGTACACGGGCCTCCAGCATGCAGCTCACGGACTAACGGCCGCCCTGAAGACCTGCCGTTAAAAATAATTGTCTTTAGCTCAGCCACAAGCACGTACTGGAGATCGCCAGGGGATTTGACTTCATTTCGTGCAGAGGTTTTTTCTTCGACTGCCGAAAAAATAAACACAGAATCTGTTTCACTTTTACATGTGTTTTCGATCACGAGCGAAATTCTCTGATATGGTTCGTATTTCCCGTAACAATATATATCCATATTTTGCTAGCGTTGGCGTGTAATCCCGTTACCCTCTATTGCATGAATTATGAGAAAATCAATTGAAAAATTATTTGATCATTTTTTATCATTAACTACATGAAGAATAAAATGTACAAAAATTTTCAGATTTATTGTGACTCTATTAATGAAGATATAGGTTTGTGCCAAATATGGCACAATATGCAAGTGGGCGAGCAAAATTGCTGCCATGGCTGAAAAACAAAATCTCACTGATTGCGGTCTTTTCAGCTTGATTTGTGGATTAAAGCAAAGCAATTGCTTCCTGTGTTAAGGCATAATTGAACATTTTGGTTAGCGCATCTGACTGCCGACATCTACGTGCAACATGGCCGCGCTTACACGTTTGGCGCTTCGCATGGTGCCGCCTTGATGTACTTTCCTACCCGAATTTCCAACCGCTGACTTGTGGTTGTGAACGTCAGTTGCCGACAAATCGTAAAAGCTAAATATCGCCGTGCACTGGTTAGACTTCACACAATTTTTTCGTGCACCCACGCCAATAATGTAGCAAAAAATTGCCAGGTACTGCTGCTGACACTCGATATTTTTGTGAAGCATCTCAAAACCTACCACCACAACTGAAATCTGGCAAAAACGAGCTGTGCTGCATGACCTCAGAGGATTTCTTTTTGTTTTTATTTGCACTGTGCAACAAAACATAGATGGCGTCATATTGCACATTTCATCACTCACATGCCTACTGTGCCAAATATGGCACATACCGATTTCCGACTATATACCGTAGTGGAAAACGAAATTGAGAAGAGCCTTAATGAGCATGAATTTTCAAAGCCGCGAAATATGCCAAAATAATTTTTTTCTTGCTTCTGCAACGAGAAAATGGTTGCAAGAAAAATATAGCAGTCACTGTTGTTCATGATCCGAGCTTGCACGTGCTCCGTGAAATCTATTTCATGTCTAGATTTCATACTGCTCTAGGGATGGCAGCGCTTTTTTTATATTTAGTGCACGTAACTATAAGGATTACTCTAACTGTGTGACATTCTCCACTGGTCCTCTTGCCCCGCTATAAAAATGTTAATCGGTATGTGCCAAATATGGGACGCCATGCAATCGAGGGTTAAGACACCCACCTTCGGAGCCAACTGGCCCAAGTGCGGACCCCAGCACGGCTAACAAGAATTTCTACTCTTATAGGGGAGGTAACACGTAATAATGCTTCAGTTTCTTCAGCCACTGCATAGAGGGCGTGACTGCTACGACTTTAATGCTTCAAAATACAACACTGCTCCATCGAGGGCGCTGGGCGGACCATGTAGACAGTTCGGCGATTGGAACGCACTAGGAGCGCTAGCCTCCGTGAAGCCTTCGGTTTTAGGGACAACAATGGAAATGTGAACAGGTCCTGGATGGAACCAAGTAAGACACAGAGCATTGGTGGTGGAAATGGGCGCTCAAATTATGAAAATAAACACTGAAAAAAAAGGTCATTCTCCCGTAAGGGGCGGGAGTTACGTTTTAGGTGTGTATCACTTTCGGAGCCCGGCGTGTCATCAATCGATAGATTTGATGTGGTGTGACGACGCTCAAAATCGAGTTGTTTATACTGGCCTAATACAAGGCAAGCAGTGCTCTAAACAGAATTATAATCAGTGAACAGGATTATTATTAGCAAAAATCACAAAGTAACTGGAATAATTAACTTGAAATTGTCAAATACTCTTCGGGAACATGTGGTTTGCTTTTCGCCGGCGCTTCTCAGGGCCCTAGATATCAGTGGGAAAATAAGTTTTAGCCACTTTCAGCTTAACAAACAATGACGAAGGAAGGAGCACACACGGACAAGCGCAATCTATAACTGGTTTATTTCTGAAAAAAAAATGCTCAAGTACCCAACATGATCTGCGCGATCTCGTCAAAGAACACATCGCTCGCAGATATAACAATCACTTGTGATCACAATGCCTCGGATCAAAGCGTCCAGACCAATAGCAAATAGCAAGCAACTTGGAAGAAAACGTCATTAAAGATATGATGACACAAGTGGTATCTCTTTATCTAACAAAGCAATGGAAGAATGGCTGATGCACTTTCGTTTTAGTCTTTCAATGCAAAGAGCTTCCACGATTTCTCTCTCTGTTTTATTTGGGTGTTCGAACAAAATGCTTGCGCTGTCAGGCTGAGGTGTGCAACCAAATTCTTGACAATACATGGCCCAATGCGTACTAGAGCGACCTTTCAGGCTGGACAACTGTTCCCTTAGTCACGTGTTGCAGCACTTCCCAGTCTGCCCCATGTACGCGTGGCCACACGCCATAGAAATGCTATACACAACATTATTCGTGCAATCTACAAACTGGAACTCACTGCAGGCAACACGTATCTCAGATGCCGTAACAAGCAGGAAGTCGGTAAAGCTCAGCAAAATGTAGCGCGCATGTCGCACACAGAGTTTGCGAACCTCAATAACAAGCTTCTACTTGTGCCGGCGAATCCCTACATGTTGAACCCAAGCATTGACGACATCCACGGTTTGATAAACGGAGCAGCGAGAACTGTATGAACGGGAATCCCTGGGTGTATGCGCTACGCACTTCCTCAAGTCTCGCAGTACTGGAGGTGCATTCAGCGCAGGGCTCAGAACTACAAAACTCGCTACACAAGAAAAACAGTGTGTTCTCTATAGGAAGAATCATGTAGTATGTATACGTAGACGAGACAGTGGGGCCGACTTAAAAACAAGTGTTGTGACGCAGCAGTTAACGCGACCTTCATTAGGCCCCAAAGACACGGCGAAGCGACCACAACCAAGAGCGAATATCACTGTTCAGCCGAAATCCCACAACGGAAGATGAGCAGGAACACACATGATGAACATGCATGAAGAACTGATATTTGTCTAGTGAACGCGCACACTAATTTCCCCCCCACGCAAGAGCGGTCATCCTGGCCGAGGCTTAAAGCGAAGAAGAACGTCTCGTAAAGGGCTTCATTCCAGATACGTGGACAATTTCGGGAGTACAGCAGCGGCGGTCCGTTGGAAGAACAGGCGCCACGCGATAATTCACGGGTGATGTCTGCTCCAGCAGTGTAGAAGCCAATGAAGTGGAGTTGAAACTTGTCGCACAAGCCAGGAGTGTGCATAGGGGTGAAAAGCAGCACTTCATCACCAGGGCTGAAGGAAACGACGCGATGAGATGCGTCATATTCAAGCTTACGTTCCTGTTGCCTTGCTGAGGTGTTGAGGTGGGAAAGCTGCCGACAATGAAGCGTACGAGACTCGTACTCTTCACTGCAGGATGGAGATGGTGTAACGGGCGCAGAGAAGAAAGAGACGTCAAGAAAAGAAAAGGGGAAACGACAATGAACAAGGTAGAATGGCAAGTAACCTGTTGTGCGCTGTATGGAGGTATTGTAAGCAAAATTGACGAATGGCAAAATCGCGTCCCAGTTTTTGGGGTCGTGGTGGATGTACATGGCGATCATGTGTGACAGCGTGTGATGAAACCGCTCAGTCAGCCCGTTCGTTTGAGGACGGTAACTGGAGCTTGTTCTATGGGTTTATGGCGGACGCCTTGGGCACTGTGTCGAGGAGTTGTAAAAGAAATTCATTTCCACGTTCGTTTATGATGACACCAGGAGCACCGTGACGAAGGATTAGGATTCCGAGTATGAAGTCAGCAACTACAGACGCTGAGGCAGAAGTCACGGAGGCTGTTTCGGCGTAGCGTGTTAGATGGTCGACAGCTGTAACTATCCATTGGTTACCGGCGAGAGTCACAGTAACGGACCGTCCTGATCGACGCCAACGACCTCGAATGGTTCCATTGGTCAGGGCAGTGGTTGCAGTTGTCCGCTTTGAACTGATATCGGTAGCTTTTGACGCTCACAAAGGGCGCAGGGTGTAACGTACTTCGCTAGACTAGCGGACAAGCCCGGCCAATAGTGGCGACTTCGGATGCGCTCATACGCTTTCTGGAAGCGCAGGTGACAAGCAGTCATGTCGTCGTGATATGCCGTGAGGACTTCAGCGCGAAGAGAGCGAGGTAGGACGGGCACCAAGCGCTAACTTTCAGAGTGGTAAATATGGCGGTACAGGGCGCTGTTGTTGAGCGTGAATTGCGTCAGCTGTCGACAAGGCGGGCGTTAGGTGGCCGCAAAGTTCCGTCCAGGCGATCCATGAGGCACCGGCAGTAAGGATGGGCGTGTTGGTGGGATAAACATGAAACACGGTCCTAAAAAAAATCGGGTCCAGAGCAGCTAAGGACGAAACGTGTGGCAAGGGAACGCCCCAGAGGTCGTGGCGAGTGGAAGGGATGAGGCCGTTATACGGTTCCGTAGGAAGCGGGCAGCGCGAAAGCGCGTCGGCATCCTTGTGTTTTTCCCCGACTTCTATGTAATAATGAAGTCATATTCTTGCAACCGAAGAATCCAGTCACCACAACGCACAGACAAGTTCTTGAGTGTGGAGAGCCAGCAAAAGGCGTTATGGTCCGTAACCACAGTACAATGGCGGCCGTGGAGGTAATTTCGAAACTTCTGTACAGACCAAACGATGGCTGGCACTCCTGCTCGGTGCTGGTATAATTCGTTTCGGCGTTTGTCAGTACACGGCTTGCAAAGGCGACGACCCTCTCACGTGAATATTCGTATTTGCTGTCCGAGAATACCACCAATGCCGTGACCACCGCTGTCCGTATGAAGGAGCGTGGGCCCGTTTCCAACGAAATGGCAAAGGACTGGTTCGGATGTGAGAACACGCTTCAGGTGGGCAAACACCGCTTCGCGTTCAGTAGACCATACAAAGGGCACGTTGGATCCGAGCAACTTGTGCAACGACGAAGCGATTGAGGCGAAGTCTCGAATGAATCGACGAAAATAGGATGCCAGGCCGAGGAAACTGAGCAATTTCCTGACTTTTTCAGGACGCGGCAAGTGTAGGACAGCAGAAATCCTGTCAGGATCAGGACGAATACCCTCCTTGCCCACAACGTGACCTAACACTTTAATTGTCTTGCTCGCAAAGCGACCCATTTTGGTGTTCAGCTGTAGGCCTGTGTTTGCCAGACACGCGAAAACTTCGTCGAGACGTTGCCTGTGATGAGGGAAGATTAACAAGAAAGTGACAATACCGTCCAAATAGCACAATCAAGTCTTCCAATTCAGGTCTCGCAAAACGGTGTCAATCATGCGCTCGAATGTTGCTGGAGCGCTGTCGGCCGAATGGCATGACGTTGAATTGGTAAAGCCCATATGGTGTTGAAAACGTTGTCGTTTCTTTATCGTCCTCACGCATAGGTATCTGCCAATAGCGCGAACGCACATCTAGACTAGAGAAGTAGGCTACTCGTCACACTGCAGCGAATCGAAGGCATTGTCTGTCCGCGGCATAGGGTACACATCCTTGAGCGTGATCTTATCAAGTTCGCAGTAGTCTACACAGAAACGCACAGAGCCATCTTTTTTAGATGTGAAGCATCTTATGGCAAAGCTTAATCCGGTGGTGGTGGTGGTGTGCCGGCGTGACCACCCTTACTGCGCATGCGCAAACCCTGTCAAAAAAAAATAAAAATAAAAAACGTCCTCTCCCCCCTCTCTCTCCTCTAGGCATCCCTCCCCGCGGCAACCACACCCTCACTGCGCATGCGCCTCCCCTCCTCTCTCCCCTCTTGTGCTCCCCCCCCTCTCTCCTCTAGGCATCCCTGCCCGCGGCGTCCACACTCCCACTGCGCATGCGCGTCCCCCCCTCTCTCTCCTCTCCTACGCTCCCCCCTCTCTCCTATAGGCATACCTGCCCGCGGCGTCCACACTCCCACTGCGCATGCGCGTCCCCCCCTCTCCCCTCTCCTACGCACCCCCCTCCTCTCTCGCCTCGCGACGCCGGCAGCGTCTGCTAGCGAGTTTCTTGGTTGAAAAAACCGACTGCTCGCGCTGCACAACCGTTCACTGGCCACCCCGTATATATGGCAATGGATCTTGACCTCCAAGGTGGTGCCGGTGGGAGATTTCTCCTGTGCGTTGTTGAACAATAAAAATTCGCAGCCTGCGCGTTAACTAAAAGCGGAGTGCGGGTCTCTGTGTCCAGTCGGAGTATCTGTATCTCATTGCCCATTAGCAGCGATTGGCATGTTCCAGTAGGAAACACTGCTCCATCACTGCCTGCTTTGCGCCTCCCCAGTTTTCTCTCCTGCGCAACGCTGCGATGAGCGCCAGCGTCAACGCCGCCGCCAGTGTAAGCGTTAGCGCCCGCTGCTTCACATCTACACATGGTTCCCTTTAGCGGGAGATGGTGTAATTTTCTTACCAAAACAACAGGGGATGTTTTCTTACCAAAACAACAGGCACGGCCAAGCGACCACAACCAAGAGCAAAGGTCACAGTTGAGCCGAATTCCCACAACCGAAGATGAAGAGGCACATACATGATGGACATGCATAAAGAACGAGGCTGCCTCTAATGAACGCCCACACTAATTTCCCTTCACGCAGTGTGTGGCACCGGCCCGAAAACGGTGCTACCATAGCATCCATTCATCGCCTCTCCAGATGCAGACCAACGGCGAAAAATCAAGCAGATCGGCAATTTACAGCCCCGCTTTAATACGTGTCACATGTATTGACGAAATGAATGCTGTGTACGCAGCATTCAGTGCTGCTACTCAGTTGCAAAGCCGATATCCTTTACGGAATTCTCAGCATTGGCTCTCATATATTTAAGTGCAAAGTCACTTTAGGGGGCTAGGCTGTCGTATGCTCTCATATGCTGTTGTTGTTGCTTGGCGTTACGCTCCATGTGTAGCGTATTGAGGGCGCGCTCGCACTAAGCAGAAGTCATCTTCCGCTTGTTCTTCGAGCACCTTCGTTATGATAAGTGAGTGCGGGCTCGCGCCAAGGAAAAGTGTTCTTCCACTTGTACTTCGAGAGCCTTGATGATGATCACTTATCATCATCAGAAAAAAAGTACTAGTGCGCTTGGCGTAAGCAGGGAGACCCACGTATAAAAATAGAAAAAAGAGGAAGCTAGCACGAAATAGAGAGATAGAGAAAGGGAAAAAACAGGAAGAAAAATAGATAAAGGGAGAGAAATCAATATATAGAAATACAAAGAGAACAAACCACAGAAAAAAAACGGAAAATGAGAAAACTAAAGAAATAGATTAGGAAAGAAAAGGAAAACCTAACAGAAACGAAGAAAACTGCCCAGCTCCGTGCTTCTTTCAGACTTGGCACAATTTGCGCGAAGCTGTCTTATTTTCTTTTACATCGCAGTCTCCCTTCTAGGAAAGGGCGACAACCAAGCTCCTTCATGTTCTTTAGAAACACAGCGACGTAGACGCATGAATTTCAAGTATATGAATGTATTACACTGCAGGAAACGACGCCATTCAGACGCCAAATGATGTCGCATAACGGGGCAGGGAGAATGAAGAGCTCGTATTGGCAGTCTCCATGCAGAGCGCCTTACCGGTTGTAAGGCTCAATCCATTGCCACGATAATACAATACAATGCATCCGACCGAAGAAACAGCAAGTAACTGTAGTTACCGCCGCATGAAGGCTAATGGTAAGAAATACCTACCGTCTTATCGACTTCTAACAAGGAATATTTTACCCGCAATGATTCTTTAGCCAGCAGAAAAAAAAAACACTTTTCTAAACGTTCGCGAAATTGCGCAGAAAGGCTGTCAAGTATTGCTGGTTTCATAAACTAGTTTCAAATATAGTTAAGAAATTTTCTTTGACAACTCAAAACGCACCTTAAAGTCAGTGGAAAGCGATGGGCACTACAACGCCTGTAGCTGATGCGTAAGAAATTGTTAAAAAAAATTCAGAAAATACTACCATTGCATTGTTGGCATTGTAATGAAGCAACAATATTGTCATGAAGAACTTCCGAACGCGAAATTCAGTGGTCCTCTGAGAATATTCCTGGCTTGTATCAAACGCATGCTGAGCCGAGTGCTTGTTTTTTTTTACACCGTGACAGCAGCGCCTGCTGCTAATTGTATACTTCCACTATCTTTGCCCCATTTTCAAATGTTTATTTTATTTGCGAATATTTATCACCTAACTGCTTCATCCAATGCTAGTGTTTCAGCACGCAGGGGTGGTCGCGATACAAACAGTTGTGCAAAAAAATCCAAGCCATCTCCACGAAGTGAATGCTGATGAGTGGGGCGAAGCTCCAACGCTTCTCGGTAAAACAGTGAAACATTTGCCGACGCATCATGTAAAGACGTGATACATAGTGATACTTAATTATACATATTCATATTTTACGTTACGGACCACAAGGAATGGTTGTTCCCAATGAGCTCTGTGACCCATTTCCCTTTAAAGATTACAGTTTGTGGTGAGTGAAGTACGTGGCGATGTCGATACAGGTCCCCCCCGATGATGGTGGGTCGCTTACAGTCGTAAAAGCTGCACCAGAGATCGTAACGGGACATCATGTGTGGGACTAACCGCGCCGCTGCTTTTGCCTCTGGGGTGTTCATGATGAATAGCTGCGTGGACATGTTCCCTGACTGTGCTCCCGGCTCAGATGGCGGCGTGCCATATAGCGGGTGCCCTTTCAATTATAGCACAGCCAATGACGCTGACGTGATGGCAACGTCATCGTCATCGCGCTAGTGCGGCAGCACAGCTGCGCCTCTAGCGGGAGCAATGTGATCTAGCGTACAGCGCATGACTCTGACATGATGGCAGCCTTATCGTCATCGCCATGGCAAGTGTACACGGTGCCAGGGACATAACCCTGGCTATAGGAGCTTTGGCCCCTAAAACGCCTCCTTGGTTTATTATTAAACTGCTCAGCGCAAAAATTAGACACGGTGCACATAGAAAAGACGAGTACCAGCGCTGAGCAGTTTAATAATGGAATACCAACTAGCCCAATCCCATACTTTACTCCTTGTTTTAAACGTAAACAATATCAAGCAACAGGGCATTCCATTCTCTGAAGACTCGAACGAAAATAGAAAATCGGAGTATCGCCAAAAAGCGAAGCATCGGGTGCAATAAAAGCGAATTGAAATTGTACACGAAGAAACTCTAGCACCTGACTATTTGGCATCCGATCTTGCTTAAATCTACATAATGCTGCGAAACGGTTTTCGTACTCGTTGTAGTCTCAAAGGGAAGCACGCGGTGAGAGAACAACAGATACGCGAGCCTTCTAGTGATGGCTGTCGCGAGAACGCGCGCGCCAGCGCTCGTGACTGAACCCGTTTGAGCAAAGTCCGCACCTCCCCAACCCCCATTGCAAGCCACAGACAAACTTCATGCTCTTTCGCCCGACGAACGACAGGCGGGGCTTTTTTTCTCTGCTCCTCCACTAAATTCGGCCGCTTCAGCGAGTGAAGTAACCTCTATTTTATTTTCCTTTTTTCCTCGTTTGTTCGAATTCAACGAGAGGGAACGAAGCATATTCACACTAGCGCTAAGGGAAACAGTTCCGAAGGAGATCAAAGATGTACGGCTAAACACGAGAAGAAATATCCTGGCTGCCGATGTGCTGCACCCGAATGCGCTGAGCAAGCTGCAGCAAGTAACAAAACTGGGAGACATCGCAGTCAGGTCCATTATACCAGTCGATGGTGCTACCACAGCAGGAGTCATTTACGATATTGACACCGATGTCCCTAACTCAGACCTTCCAGTGCTCATAAAACCAGCCAGTCAAGACAACGTCATTGTGAACGTCGGCCGCCTTGGTAGCACACGTTGTTTGAGAGTAACGTTCAAAGGTGACTGTCTTCTTGCCTACGTGAAGGTTGGCCATTTTCGTCACCAAGGTCGACCGTTTATGTCTAAACCTCTACAATGCCTCAAGTGCCAGAAGATCGGCTATGTGAAGGGTGGTTGCAGGAACTCCAGAGAAACGCACTCGGAAGACCACTGTAGCACAACCACACTGAAGTGTCCTAACTGTCAAGGTGCTCACAGGGCTACTTCGAAAGACTGTCCGTGCATAAAAAAGAGTTTTCTATTCTTAAACAGGTGGTACGAGACAGTTCAACCCACGAGGAAGCCGCTAAGAAAGTCCGGCGAAGACTACGTCGCCGTCGAACGTCTTCACGACGGACAACGTCAACTTCAGGAAGTAAGTTGTCTCATCCGGGAACACCGCCAGCTGCAGTTTCTAGCATGGCAAACACAGGCGTCGAAAAAGAGATAAGGGCAGATCACCCTCTTCCAAGAAATGGCCGCCACTTACGCTTACACGAAGCGTAGAAGAACCACAGCAGAAGCCGTCTTCATCAGAGCAAGCTGCTGCAATAGAGAAGACACAGATGAGCAACTGATACCTCTTCTGCGACTCTTAACGTCATTCGCTTGTTGTTAAGCAACATGCACACTAAGTCAGACAGTAGTCCACTCCAAGTACTGGGGGCTCTTAATCCAGTACTGGCAGCTCTTGAGTAGATAATGGTTCACGAGCCACTGTCTTTCAGGGAAGAGTCCTAAAGGGAGCGATTCTTCAATGGAATGCCCCGGGGAAGGTACTCAGGCATTGCCGATTTCCGTCGGTTCGTGTACACGAATATGTTCCCTGTCATTGTCATCAGCGAGCCTAATTAGTGGAACGCAATCACACTCTCTGGTTATGAATCATTAATGCCCTCTACAGCTGCTGACACGAGCAAAGTTCTGATGTTTATTCGCCGCGACCTCACCCACATTCATCAACCGGTGTCACCTCATGACGACAATCAATATATATGTTTAACAGTGAAGAAGAGACTTACCATCACGGTTTTGGGCGCCTACTTATCTCCGTCAAGCCAATTTAACCAAAACAGACTACAAGATATCTTGTCTTCATCTCCTCACCTGTGCGTTATAACCGGCAACTTCAATGCTCATCAGACACTCTGAGGAAGTTCGAAGATCAATGCTAAAGGCAGAAAGTTGGTGTCCTTCGCCTCCTACAATGAACTTTTCTTGCAAAATGACGGCAGTCCAACGTTTCTCCGTGGTTCAACGTATAACAGCTGTCTTCATTTGGCCTTTGTCTCACGAGGCCTCGTCAGGCGTGCTGAATGGTTCCCGGACATGGAAACATATGGGAGTGACCACATTCCCATATATGTGAAAATTGAAGAACGGTCCCCCCTTTTAAGATACGCGATAGCGTTCAAAGGGTGCACTGGACGAAATTTCAATCTCGAATGGTAGAGCAATGTCAAGCGAATAGATCCCTTGGCTTAGAGGAGTTAATGAAGAGCCCGACACACGATGCTAGGTGTAATCTCGCATGCTCTTCCAAAGTAACAGAATTTCACATCGAGTTAGAACAACTTCGAGCAATCTGACGGCGTGCTGAACGAAGATACCGACGCACGGAGGCAG
Source organism: Rhipicephalus appendiculatus (assembly GCA_030522465.1). NCBI lineage: Eukaryota > Metazoa > Arthropoda > Arachnida > Ixodida > Ixodidae > Rhipicephalus > Rhipicephalus appendiculatus. The sequence continues at coordinate 19,050 of JALIZH010020464.1, read as the reverse complement.
TGGATAACTTACGCATCGCTCGACGTCTACAGAGCAAGATTCAGAGCCGGTTAAATAAACTCCAATCGCAACGTTGGACTGCTTTCTGTGAGTCGCTTGACCCTCGTAAACCTCGATTGCTATTGTGGAAGATGGTAGGAGGTCTGCGCAGAAAACCCATTCAGCGGTCCCCACTCAAGGCTCTCGCCCTCTAAATAGAGACCATTATTGATGTGGCAGAAGATGTTTGTGCCAGATTAGCTGGGCCACTCACAGTACCAAACAGCCTATTACCCTCGAGTAGCTGTTCACCACCATGGGATTCCCGCATGGACTTGCCTTTTTCCATCTATGAACTCATAGCAGCACTAGCTTTGTGTGGACACGCGTCAGCACCAGGGCCCGAGACAATTTCCTATAGAGCCCTGTGTCATCTGGGTGAACGCGCGAGAGTTCTCCTTGAGTTGTACATCAAATCCTGGCAAGATGGCACGCGCCTGACAAGCTGGAAGACTAGTCGCCTGGTTCCACTACTAAAGCGAGGCAAGTCATTGTTGGAGCTATCATCCTGCCGCCCGATCACATTGGCCAGTTGTGTAGGCAAAGGTATGGAGAGGATGATACTGGAACACATCGAGTGGTACTTGGAGTGCAACAACACCTACCCAGATGCCATGAAAGATTTCGACGAGGTCGATCATCGATTGACAACCGCGTCGCCCTGGTCAGCTACGTACAACACGAGAAACGCCGCACGCGTCACTGCGCGTCATTGTTCGTAGACGTCAAAGGGGCGTGAACATATGAAGCAATCCTCATGCTCTCGAAGAGGTAGGAGTAGGTGGTCGGATGTATACGTAGTAATCTGGATACGTAGTAATCTGTCATTGCGATCCTTCTTTGTGAGCACCGAAGACGGTCAAACCGCTCCACATTACAGCTACCGTGGCGTCCCCCCACGGTGGCGTACACAGTCCTGTGCTGTTCAGTCTTACGCTAATTGCCCTCATTGAGCGTGTACCAAGCACAGTTAGGCTCTCAATGTACGCCGATGATATCTGCGTTTGGACGTCCGCCGTAACATGCCTGCAGTTTAGAGCACTAATTCCAAAACATGCCGCTTAAATTGCACGTTACCTCCGTAATCGAGGCTTGGAAATTTCTTCCGAGAAATGCGCCCTCGTGGCTTTTGCGCGCAAACCTATGGATAATTATGACGTAATCAGTAACGGTAATCAGCAATGGCAACGTAATCTGTAACTGACAGGGAAATATCATGGAGCCATCACGTCTCGTACATCAAAAAACGCCTGATTGGCATCTGTCATCTATTGAAGTTCTTCGCAGGGAAGACTTGGGGAATATCACCCAGTGCTATGCTACAGCTGTACAGGGTATTTTTTCTCAGCTTCTTGCGGTACAGCTTGCCTGCATTGACCAACGCCAGGAAAACAAGCGTACGAACGTCACAAAGTGTTCAGGCCCAGGCACTCCGGGTTTACTAGGCTTGTCTCGTAGTGCGTCGATGGTGGCTTCCATAGCAATCGCCGGTGACCACCTCATGACGATACACATTTATGTTGAAACACTCAGGACACATATAAGGCATCTTGATCGGACCTGCCGCCACCACCTAGCCTTTGTACCAGTAGACAGACCACGTGCGTTTTTTTTTGCCAAACCGTAACCACGTATCGCGAGTCTTTACCAACTTGCTTCACGCTCGCCGCGAGACCTTCGACTCCTCGTGGTGCCTGACTTAACCTGACATAAGACTAACAATACCAGGCATCTGGAAAAAAAGCAGATATGTCGTCACCTGCTCTTAGAACCTCGCTCTTCTCCAGTTATATGAGATGCACGAAAGCTGTATGCACGTATACACCGACAGCTCCGTTTTGCAGAACAGTTCAACTGCATCTGTTGTGATACCAACAAGCACAATCTCTTCAAATTCAATACCTCCCACCTTAGGACATGAACGGCAGCGGTGATCATAGCGCTTCGTGCCGCATTGCAATTTATTAGTGACGAAGGGGAACAAAAATGGACTATTTTGAGGGATTCCAAGGCGGCACTGCTATCCCTTCTGTCACCTTTACTACGAGGCCCACAAGAACAACTGGTTACTGAGAACGCTCAACTAAAAACACACTAGATACTGAAAACAATCAAATATTAATTCCGCTCTCCAGAACTTACGCTGCACGGAAGCTCCGCATGCTTGCTCGCCAACGCACCACGTCGAAATGGAACGCTCCACACCTCAAGCACGCACCACTATATACCCTAGACCCAACTCTCAGACTTCAAATTCATCAAGGACTTCGCGGAGGGGGCGCTACCCTACTGTGCAGGTTATGGGTGTCGCATTTGCTAATGCGTACGCGTTCCGCATAGGCATGGCCGACACTGGCGCCTGTGACCATTGCGGCAGTGACGAAATAATTCAGCACATTCTGTGCTAATGCCCGCAATACTGTTCGCAGAGACAGTCGCTTTGCAATACACTCGATCAACTGGACGACCAGACTCTTTCGGAAATAAGAAGCCTGCGCCACAAACACAACTTAACGTCGCAGAAGAAGGCTGTGCAAGCGCTTCTGCGCTTTCTGCATTCAACCGGTCTCTTCGAACGACTCTGATCGGAACGTCCTGCATGTGTCTGCATACGTGTGCGTTCTTTTTTATTTTTAAAAATTTTTTTCTTTATTTTCTCTCTCTCTCTCTCCATCGTCTTTTTGATCCCTCTTTCTCCGCCCCTGTACAGGGTAGCAAACTAGGTATTCAGCCTCTTTAACCTTCCTGTCTTTTCCTTTTATCTATTTCTCTCTCTATAACATACCTAGAGTGTACAGCAATTTATAGGAAACATAAGATAAAGTTGGTTTGTGAATATAGGCCTGTACAATAGATTTTACTGATGTCAGTTATCGATAAAGATCAGTACAATAATAATAATAATAATATTATTAATCCTAAGAAGAAGAAGAACGAAAGCGAATTCGCAGATTTTTCTTCTCGAACCACCATATCTTATAAGGCATGCTGCATTGGATGTTCCTGTATAATTACTACCATATGGGCTCTCCAAGGTGGAGTTACATCGATCCGCATTCTGAAGCAAAATCATGCAAGGACCGCGCCTACCAACTTCTGCCTAGCTTGCAGTCTACCATAAAACAGGCTACTTTATGCGCGAGCTCTAGAAATGCTTTAGGAGGAGGAAGGGAAGGAATGAAAGACAGGGAGGTCAACCAGACGCGCGTCCGGTTTGCTACCCTGTACTGGGGGGAAGGGACGAAGGGAATAAAAGAAAGAAAGAGAGGAGAAGGAAGAGAGCACCGTCAGGGTACCTGTGCGCCTGTCCATTGCACGCCTACAAGCGGTCGCTTAAGCCGGTCGATTTTAAAAAACATAGCAGTGCTCGCGTCGCTTTTCTGGCCTGCGACGCGTAGAGCCACGATCCGAGGATCTTCTCTTCGGAAAAAGGTCTATCGTCTAGCTTGTTTAGCGTAGCGCGTAGAACGTTGCGTTCGCTCACAAAACTATCACAGGAACACAGTAGATGTTCTATTGTTTCTTCACTATCGCACGAGTCACATCTGGAAGTATCTGCCATTCCTATGCGAAAAGAGTACGCCTTCGTGAAAGCTACTCCTAACCACAGGCGGCACAGTAAAGTTGCGTCCCGGCGGGAGAGGGGTTCGATGGAACTTGAAGCTTCCTCGATGGGTCCAATTTATGTAATCGGCGGTTCCCGACACTGGAGTCGCTCAGCCAAGTTTGCGACATTGTGTCAGCGAACGAGCGAAGGCCCCTTGCAGCATCCGTTCTCGACAGGTGTATTGGGGTTGTCTGGGCGTTCTCGTGGGCGGACCGGGCAGCATCATCAGCGAGGTCGTTACCGACAATGCCACAATGTCCCGGCAACCATTGGAACACCACGTCATGTCCCTTCGATAAAACTTGGTGAAGGATTTCCCCTGATTTCATTGACTAGCTGCTCGTGCACCCTTCGTCGTAACGCTGATAGCAAATTCTGAAGCGCAGCCTTAGAGTCGCAGAAGACAGCCCATTTTTCAGGCTGGGCTTCCGCGATATAAAGGATAGCAGCACGTAAGGCGGCAAGCTCCGCTGCTGTTGATGTCGTCCTGTGAGACACTTTGAACTTTATAGTCACTTGGCACGCCGGGATGACAACAGCACCTGTGGAGCTGTCAGCCGAGACCGATCCATTGGTGTAAATGTGGGTCCTTTGGCCATATTTCTCGTTGAGTAGCCGACAATGTCGCCTGTCGTAGGACCACTGTTGAATGACGGCTCTTGTTGGTAATTCCCGGAATAGTGAGGCGTACCTGTGGTTGTTGTAGGCACCACGGAGGCGACAGTGGTCTTGCTGCTGGAGTGAAGCCCGACGGAAGGCATTCTCTGTGAGTAGAAATGATCTTTGAAAACATGGCTTGTGGTCTCTGAAGTGGCAACGCAGCAATATGGTGACCGGGAACTCGGCATGGGTCTCTAATGTGGGCTCTTATATTGTCAGTGGTGATGTATGTTGGAATTAGATGCTCTCTTGCGATCATAATTGTCCCGTGAGTTGAAGTGCAGCGTGGCAATCCTAAGCACGTGCGTAGTGCCTGTCCTTGCAGACTTTCGAGGGTGCGGATGTTAGTCTTGCATGTATTTGCCAGCAACGGCAAGCTGTAGCGTAAAAATCCCAGAAACAGTGCTCTGTATAGCTGCATCATTGAACTTATCGATGCGCCCCAAGTTTTCCCGCAGAGGAATCGCATTATGTGAACAATGGAAGTCAGTCGTCTCTTCAGGTAAGTGCAGTGGGCGCTCCACGATAGGTCCCTGTCAATAATCACACCAAGGAAGCGATGGTTCTTCTGGTATGCAACACTTTGGCCATTGATGTAAACAGGGTACGGTGTCATGGCCCTGCGAGTAAACGCGACCAATGCGCATTTCTCTGTAGAGACAGAAAGACCTTGTTTGCGGAGATACGAGCATGTCAGGGTGGCAGCCAGCTGGATTCTTGCACGTACTTGCAGACGGGTTACAGCCGAAGACCACAAGCAAATATCGTCAGCATATATGGATATGTGAACAGTACTTGGCAAAACTTCACGAAGGCCTACCATCACAAGATTGAACAAAGTGGGGCTCAATACCGCGCCCTGAGGGACGCCACGGGAGGTATAGTAATTGGCAGTGGGACCGTCTTCTGTCTGTACAAAAAAGGACCTTCTCGTCAAATAATCGTGGATCCACTGGTACATTCGGCCGCCAATTCCGACAGCCTCCAATGACTCAAGGATGGCGTCATGTGTCACGTTACATCGAGAAATAGCGCCAGTGATATGCGCTTGAGGCACTTTTGTTGCTGGATAAATGCTGTGAGGTCAATTACGTCAACTGATGACCTGCCTCGCCGAAAGCCCGTCATGCAGTCTGGGTACATATTGTAGCGCTCGAGATACCATTCTAGGCGTGTAAGTATCACTCTTTCCATGACCTTCCCTACGCAACTTGCCAGAGCAATAGGGCGAAAAGATGTCAAATCAAATGGCGATTTTCCTGGGTTGAGTAGTGGCACAAGCCGACTTATCTACCTTTCCTGGGGAACGATGCCCGCATGCCATGAGAGGTTGTAATAACACAACAGCTTTCCTCTGGCCTCTTGTTGAAGGTTGGCTAAAGCGGCGTACGTGATGCCATCGGGCCCTGGTGAAGATGATCGTCTGGAAGCTGCCAAAGATGCGTCAAATTCTTCTATCGTGAAATCTTTGTCCATTTCAGGGATCCGGGGCTCAGGAAAAACACTCTTAACTGCGGAAGCGGACATGGTGCACACTCCAGCAATACGCGCACAAAACTCATTCGCCACTTCAAGTTGGGTGCGGCCTAGATGTAGGGATAAAGCCAAGAAAGGATGCCTTTGTTGGGGAAAACTTGACATTGGGCTAGTTGGTTAAACATTCTGAATTTCCTTGCGCGAACTTTACGAAAAAGTAACTGGAGACAGTGAAGGAACACGTACAAAACACATGAGCGCAAACTAACAACTGTTTATTGCGAAAAATGACATTGAATATATACATTGACCCACGCATGCGCATAGCTGCGTCGACTCCCCAACAGTTTGTTGGGGAGTCGAGCGCAGGCCACGAATAGTGCTCCAGATGCGTGACAATGGCTTTCGAGGATCCAATGACTCGCAGAGTGTTTTCCAGTGTTGCTCTTCAAGTTTGTCCAAACGGCGTTGGACTTTTTTCTGTATGCGCCGTGCCGGTCTCAAATCACATATTGCCTTTGTGCGTCTGTATCTTCTTTCCGCCCTTCGGCGAAGCACACACAGTTTCTCCAGTTCAACGTCAAAATCTGAACGCTTGCCGGTAAACGGGAGCAGGCAGGAAGCTTCTCTCATTGCCACTTTGATGATATCCTCCAAGTTATGGCCAGAATCTTCTCGGCATGCATCTTCCATAAGTCGCTGGAATTTCAGCCAATCGATTCTTCGTATTGTGTTCCCAGAGGGGGGCGTTAAAATTCTAACATTCTTTGCATGTCAAAAACCGAGACCAAAAAATTGGGGGGACCCTTAAGCTTCGCCTTTAAGAGTTGAACGCGATAGCGATATCCTGTCCCTAGTCCGTACTTCAATCCCTTAGTGCACACTATGTAATGCCTGGCACGCTTTAAACCACGAGCAATTATGCGCGGTAAATGCGGGAAATGTTTTCGAAGTTGCTATGCACCCACTACGTAGTCTTAAGGGAATAAGCGCAGTAACGTGTGTGCCTTTTGTAATGGGTACACGGCTTTGAACCACAATGTCATGATATTCACATCTTCTGACGCCCGATGGCTATGCACGCTTGTACCACGCAATATTACTGCGATATTACATGTTGTATTGTGACGCCTGTATACAGGACGCGCGTGTTTGCAAAGCATGAAAGTTATTTTCACTGCAATTCCAAGCAGAGGAAGTTATTTTATATGTAATCACAAGCAGAAGCGTGGCTGCGTTGTAGAACACCTGCTTGCCACGCAGAAAACCCGGGTTCGATCCTCATTCGGACCCGGAAATTTTTATTATTTATTTTATTTGCATCTTTCTGGATTTTTCGGTCACGGACAAGATGATGATTTTCCGCTCACAACCAACGACGCCGACGCCGACGCCGACGTCGGAATTTCTGCGAAACGAGCTCTTTAACGCTATCGCGTTAAAACTGCTAAATGTTGAGCCGCGAGTTCACCTCCTCACTACGCCAAGGAAAGTATATATTGGTGTTGGTGATAGTAGAATGATATAAACCATCGGCTAACGCTCGCCTCGCATCCCGCTGCCACGTACATACAGTGTGTGTAATCCACCATCTATGTGACTCATCGATGGCGGATGTGCACGCATAAATATGACATCCATTTCATGTGGCATCTGTCCTTTCAACGAAACGTTATGAATTAGTCGAATTTTTGTTCGACACTGTACAACGAAGAGTCGCCAAGTCTAGAACTCTTCATCACAGACCAATACCTACATTGATGGGACAATGTGCAATAGATCTTGTCGTTGCTATGTGTAAAGAACATTGAAAATGACCGAACCTCATTACTCACCATCAACCGACGGCTATAATGGGATATATATATATATATATATATATATATATATATATATATATATATATATATATATATATATATATATATATATATATATATAATGTTATGGATGCTTGATCAACGGTTAATTTGCGCTAATTTCTAGCTCAAATGAGTTTACGCGAGGTGAATGCTACCGTGATTTGTAATACGCTGAGGGGAGCCTCGCAATATGGCACGCGCAGATGAAAATATGCCAGATATGTGCTGCACGTATACTGTTTCACCACACCACAAGCCAAGAAATCACTTTTAGACGAGCAGAAGTAGTCATCATCACCATCAGCAGCAGCAGCCTGACTACGTCTACTGCAGGGCAAAGGCCTCTCCCATTTTCCGCCAATCAACCCGGTCCTCTGCTTTCTGCTGCCACGTTACAGCTGCAAGCTTCTTAATATCATCTGCCCGCCTAATTTTCTGTCTCCCCCCTCACGCCTTGGCCTTCTCTTGGAATCCAGTCAGTTAACCTTAATAACTAGTCGTTATCCTGCTTACGCGCTACATGCCCGGCCCATGCCAATTTCTTCTTCTTGATCTCAACTATGATATCCTTAACCGCCGTTTGTTCCCTGATCCACTCTCCTCCCTTCGTGTCTCTTAAGGTTATAATTATCATTTTCCTTTCCATTGCCCGTTGCGTCGTCCTGAATTTAAGTTTCATGTACAAATTTTTAAACGACAATGTAAAAGTTGTTTAATACTTCAAGTGGATAATTTTATTACACTCGAAGCTTTTATTAGAAGCCATGATTCGGAGTGTATTCTGTTTTGTGGGGGGAAATTACACGTCACTTGAAAATGAACTCCTCTTTGAACAAATTCATCTTTCGCAATACCTAACACATTGCAATTTTTCCCGAGGAAAACTTAAGCCGGACAATTCGCGCAAGGTTACTGCACGCGTTATTGCTGCTATATACTTATTGTAAGAAACTCCTGTGACGACATGCAGGGTCGTGATGTTTACCGATAAACGTAACGTAGCGAAAAATAATAACATTGCGTCCTTGAGAAAGTGCAGATGGTGTATATTCGGGGTAACGTTAGTAAGCCAGTGCGTGACAAAATACGGGAGGAATATAAATGTGTCACTTTACTAATAATTGTAAGAAATTGTGTGCTTCCAAGTTTGGCGGTCTTTGTCACGAATGTCGTAATAGTGCAGAGCATGCCTGCTCTACCATGACGACGAGAAGTATACTCGTTTTCTGAACTGTGTCGAAATATCCTGTTTCAGTCCGAATTCTCTGTTTTATGTGTCCTCTAGTGGTCGGATAACGTACTGACAACACTACTGAGGTTCATTTAGCGTTCATAACTCAATGCCTCGAGAAATTATCAATGTGTTTGAGGATGTGGCATACGACATAGGCTTTTTTACCAAATTTATGTAGTTTTATCACTCTGCAAGCTGATCTGCAGGTACAGAAAATTTGTGTAGATCAGAATAATACATGATAAATACGGATGTGCTTATTCCGGAATTGATAATAAGCAGGTAAGCGGCCATGTCGCTGTATTGGCATGATCTGACCTCAATACCCAGCTTCTTATTCTATAGAAAAAAATAAAACGCTAAACGCATTGTGTTGAGGGATATCGTACGGATACAAATTTCAAAAGGTGCACATATTCGCATGTCCGCGGAGCAATATATGAGTCGGAATGAGTCGGAGATCCGCTGGAAGTCGTGGCTGGCAGCGTGTGATGACCTGTTATTTAGTTCGTAAGTGTCTCAAAGCGCGTCGTATACATGCTCACAATCCCTTGCGCCAACACTGTACAGAATACAAAGCCTCAATTTAAGCCAAGAGGTACCGAATATTAGCAGTAGAGTTGTATTTGCTCGTAAGAACTGTGCGTCAGGAACTCCTGAAATGCCGATGACGGAAACGCAGAGTCGGCGGCAGCGCTCATCCATACGTTAACACGCCGGAACCAATTCCAGCGTCCGTGGCTATGAAAGGCTGCAGATTGTGCATATTGGCCTTGGAACAACTTTTACTATTATTTTTGCGGACACATAGCTGCGCGAGGAGTAGTAAACCGCTTAGCTATCAGGGGGGCGTGGCGCTGACGTTTTGGAGAATCGGGACTTTGTATAACGAACTCACAAAACATTTTTACCTGGCGTGGAGGCAATACCCTCCACCACACAGAAAATTAAGCAGACCTCAGGCTCTGACACCCAGGCTAGTTCAGGTCGGGGCGTACCCGAACCCCGCGCTATTGCACAAGATATATCCCTAAATACAGCCAACTATAATACATGTTCCTTATGCGCGGATATAGCTAACTTGGAACACATGCTCTGGCGGTGCTCCGCGTTACGCTTTGGTGAAGTCATCACGCCATCCATATGGGAGGCTGCTATTACCAGCTCCGGACCCGAACAACGGTTATGGGAAGTCCAACGGGCCCGCGACGCAGCGGAGAGACTAGGCATTTCTGTTCTGACGTGGGAGCGGCCCGCAACGTGCTAAAGCGCGTTCCGAAGGACCCATTGAAGTTCTTCATCCATCCACGACAAAGCGAAACCGCACGAAACTACATAGAGGCATAGAATTTTTTGCATTCATGGTATTCATCTGCGACAAACTTCGTGGGGCTCTTCCGAAGGGGTTCTAACGCCGGTGAAGGGTAGTTACGGTGGCTGTGAAGTCTGCAGCATATATATTAGAATTAGCAGTCACCATCTCAAATAACAGTTACTCGGCTGATTTAGGCTAAAGCTTCCCACAGCCGAGAACAATGGACACTGTTTTGGCAGGTTCGAAGCCACCGCCCCTCTGCGCAGTCATTGCCACATTTTCTTCGTTTTCGGTTGTTCGGAATTTATTTCCTCTTCCCCCATTTGTAAATCATATTTTCGCGTTCTGTTTCGTGGCCTCCGTGTTCATTGAAATCTCAACTGCAGTCACCTATTTTTTTTATAGTTGTTACACTTTCTTGCCTTACAAGATTCTAAGAGTCGAGAGATGGTCATGTTCGTTGCCTTTCTAAATCCGCCTATTTGAGATGCCAAATTGATGTGGCGACCAGACGTCAACTTGCGTTTCGCATAGGTTGCTCCGTCGGCAAGGCTGCGTGACGCCCTTGTTCATGCAAGCTGTATGATATTGCGTTTCATGGACGGGCTCCTATAATTATTTTCGTCCTCTAAGGCAGCAAAGACTGATTGACTTGTTCTCCATTGAAGGTCTCTTTAGTATGACAGCACATTTCTAAGTGCCCGAGTACATTCTTAGTGAATGCAAAACGAACACAGTCTGTGCAATACCCCTTTGATTTATTCATATATTATCTCAATTGTAATATGCTACGAAATAGCTGTGCAGACGAACTAGAGCTCACGCTCTTTTTATGTCCGTGCAGATGCATACGAAAGGCAGGTATGCAAAATGATGACGAATATTGGCCAGAGCGTTTTCGTACATTTCATCCAGCTATTGATTATAGTCTAATCCTTTCCATTTGGGAGCGAATAAAATCTGTAAAAAGACACCAGATGCAGTAATGTGCGCAATGTGCTTGACATTCAGAACCTCTGCGAAGCTATTTGTGGCCATTGATTTGCCGAAAGCTCAATAACAATGACAGAGCTAACCAAAAATCATCTATCATTTACCATTACCTAATTAGTGACGCTCGAAACTAGTGTAGCGATTTCAAATTATATATAGCAAGTCGCATAACGACGGGTTTTATACGACGCCCTTAACAGAAACCTTAGAGCAGACATGGACGCCAAAACGGGACGCCTTCAAATTTACATCATTATGTTAGCGTTGGCTATTTTAACGGAAACATCAACGTGCGATAAAGAAGGAGTAAGTATGTCTACCTTAACTGAAGACTACTTCAACAGCATTGCGAACAATGTAAAAATGTACACCGCGGTGGAGCAGTGGTTACGCTGCCTGGCTGCTGACCCGAAGGTCGGAGGTTCGATCTTGGCCGCAGCGGTCACATTTCGATGTAGGCAAAATGGTAGAGGCCCGTGTACTGTGCGATGTCAATGCACGCTAAAGAGCACCAGATGGTTGACATTTCCGGAGCCCTCTACTACGGCTTTTCTCATAATCAAATCGTGATTTTGGGTCGTGAAAGCCCAGATGTTGTTAATAACAGTTTAAAAATAACATGACAAACACATATACCTATAAACTATTCTTGCAATTCAAGAAATATATGCATTCCCACAACTTGAGTGATGCTTTCCGAAACTCCTTTGCCAATAAAACAAGCAGTCTTTTAACGAACTCCTACTGAAGCCCTAGGCATGTATATGATTTTATCTACAAGAAGGACAATGAAATAATTGAACGTTTGGTTTATAATATCATGCAAGTGCAGAAATGACGTGTCATATGCGTCAGAAGTGCAGAATATGGCAAAGAAGTACGGCATTGTAGAGTACAATCGATTAATTTATAGCACCTGTGGTTTAGTCATGTCCCCTAACAATAAAGTGCAATGTCCGTTCTTGCATTTCTTTCAAAACGATATGCGATATTGAGGGCCATAATCAAACCGACGTCTTGGTCTATGGGAAAGCTGTACCATTGCCGCTAAGCTGCCGCATTGCCTTGACACAGTTAACATGTAGTGGCACCGTGGTTTTGGTGGCGGAAAAGAAACCATGTGAAGAGGTCACTTTTCAGTTAATTCTTGGGCGAACTTCTGCTCAGAAAAAGGAATATTTCAAGTACGAACAACATTAACAATAAATGATAGCGGCGAGCAAGGTCTTCGAGAACCTGTTCGTTTGTGAATCGCGTCAGCGTTCGTAAACATTCCTCATCGAACATTCATGTCTTATCACAGGTGCTTGCCACCATCCCCGAGTAAACACAACAGCTCGTGTCCTTCGCGGCATCGGATAAGAACATTCCAAAATGTACATAAAATTGTCTATAATTTCTGACGCTTCCATCGCCGAGTTAGAACAAGCCGAAATAAATTTGCGAGTGATACTTGTTCCCACAGCAATTGAGAAGCAAGCGTTCATTGCGATCCGTTGCAAATGCGATGACAAATTTTAACTTGACGGCGCCATCAAGTAACGATATAAGGACGTCACATAAAGCTAAAACCTTTGACGTTGCTAGGAAGTCCCGTTCAGTCACGTGACGTGTAGACGTCATGACAGGAAATCATTTCCCTGTCAAAAATGACGGTTGATCCCTCCCTCATAGAAATCGGTATAATACCAAAGTGAAACGCGTCCTCACAAAAATAATTGTCTCTATCGAGACAACTATTATCGGTATTCGAGAGATGCCACAGTGTCTATCGGAGTTTGGCAGTGACAACACCGCCTTACGTGGATGCATCAATGTGGACGAATGGTGTGACATGTTCATGCCGACGACCAACGTCCCTCGTCATGACTGAATTTATATGGGAACTGTAGTAGCTAACATGCACATGGAGACAGCATATGGTGAATCCTCTGCAAAAATGGCGTCAGCATGCGCATGATAAACACTTCTACTCGATATGCGCTTTTTCAAAAGGTCTTTTGAGGAGAGAGATGGTGAGGTGTGCGCTTTCCAGGAATTACACTGCGTCTGTGCCCCTGTATATACGCTAGCACAAAGCGCTTCAAGAACGCGAGATGCAGAGTTCGTAGCTTCAGCCGCGAACACTCGAAGTTATTCCTTTTCCGTTGGCCTGTTTCTCGCTGCGCCGAGACCCCTACCGGCTTACGCTGCACCAATGCCCTAGACATCGTTGTCTTTATGGGGCGCTCATTCCAACCGCGCTATAAGTCGGTGACACTGAACCCGGCGCAGTAGGCGGTGGAGAAGCGCAGTTGGTCAATTTAAGACATACTCTGCACTAGCGATGTGGTGCCAAGCGCAGACGCGAATGGGAAATCACGCAGAAGCAGCGTCCCCTAATCGAATCACCGCACACGCCGCGTTTTACCCACCATAGAGTTGCGTACAATATTGCAGCGAAATCCTCCACAGAGATGAGACTACCGAAGCGCTCCCGGTGGATGCTCCTTAGCCTCATCATGCATTACTTCAGCTACCGCTCACGTTCGGTGACACCTTGCCGCAAACAATGAGCACTGGCCGAGGAAAGTATCAGAGATAAAAAGTATGTTTGTGAAGCATCTTGCTCGTGGGACAGTAGCGCAGTGGGTAGGGCACCCGACAGCTATCGTACCGAACAGAGTAATCGTGGGTTCGACTCCCGTCATCGACACTTTTTCTTCAAGTTTTTTCTTGCCATGTGATCTTGCGCATTTTACTAACGTATTTTCATGGCGGCAGTACGCCAGCAAAGTTTTGGTAGACCCATCATATTACCCGTCCGTGTTAAAATTTGCTCATGCCGTTGTTAATGCATACCAGGTTATGTCAGGAAGCTGACAATGCTTGCTTTCTTGGAGGCAGTGCAAAACTACGTTAGGCGCAGAAACCTTTTTGGGATGGTAGGTAGATTGAACGAATCTATCGACTGACACGAAAAAAAAATGTCTCGCAGTTAACCATAAGTTTACAACGCAACCAGTGCGACAGCCATGCTCAAAACCCTGAGTATTGCATTAGAGTAGCTTTACTTGCTTTTTTTTTAACTTTGATGGTCGAAACTGTACTTGATCTTCTCACTACAGGTGCTTGCTTGCATGCATTCCACATTGTCATGCTTTTATTTTCACAGCCGGGGTCAACCCCAAGTCCCGCAACTATCGTTCCTGAAGTGTTTCAACCCTTCTGCAAGTGATATTTTGATGATCAAAAAAGTGCTGAATCGATGCATTTGGGGTGTTTGTTCGTATGCGTTCTTGATGTTAATGGCTACTTTTGATGTTATTGGCCACAAGTATCATAACTGACATTCCGGCACGTGTTTTGATTCCTTGTGCAAACTAAATGAATCGTGATGTTAAAAAATGCTGGGACGTCCTAAGAACACGGCGTTACTCAGCACTTCCACGAATATTGTTACCTTGAGAGATGTTCATTTTACAAAGCGGGACGATAGATGGTAACGGCGGGCTTAGCCCAGAATCCAAGCTCATTCCCTTGTCCTACTTTACACTTCCTTGAAAGTCAAGTATCAATATTAAATTCTCCATTTGAGGCGCTTCATTGTACTCATACTTAATTATCTTGCTACCTTTCTCGCAGCCTCAAGCAACCTTAGATCTTGTAACTCCCATTCCTGATTCAACGACGGTAATTCTTTTGTCACTTGCGCAAGCTGAGAGGTATTGAATGATGAATGAATGCAAAATCAGCCCAATTCAGGCACTCGTTTGGAGTCATTCCTAATTATCGTGCTATGTGTTTTTACAGCCTGAGTCAACCTCATATCCAGGAAATGTCACTCCTGATACAATTCCCGCAAGTGTTTCATTCCTTGTGCAAACTAATTGATCTGTGATACTAGAAAACACTAAATCCACTTCAAGTGTTCATTTGCATTCATTCATGTTTGTCCCGCTATGTTCTTTTTACAGCCTGAACCAACTACAAGGAATGAAATGGTAGTTTCTGTTCCAGTCCTGGTGTGTATTTTTCGCCATTTGTACAAACTAAGCTATCTATATGAGCAAAACATTCTTTATTCCGTCCACTTGGGGTAATTCTTTGTTTTCACCCTTTATTTCCCTTCTACTTACTTACAGCCTGAATTAACCTCAACAAACGGAACCACCGATTCTCACCCAGTTCCGGCAAGTGTTTCATCCCTTGTGCAAACTCAGCGCTCTTTACGACACAAATCTACTAAATCGCCTCGTTTGAGGCGCGTCGTTTTAATCACTCTTTACTCTCGTGCTCATTATTTCACAGCCTGAATCAGCCTCAACTCCTGTAACTGTCCTTCCTGGACCAATTACGGCAAGTATTTCACCCTTCTTGAAACTAAGGATCTTTATGATGAAAAATTACTAAAACGTACTTGAGGTGCTTCTTTAGTAATTATTCTTTGGTATTTAGGTTTAGGGGCACGTTAAACAACCACAGGTGGTCGAAGTTTCCGGAGCCCTCTACTGGGGCGTCTCTCATTTTCATATGGTGGTTTTGGGATGTTAAACCCCTGATATTATTATTAAAGTAGATGAGCGCTTCTCACTGCAATAAGGGTTGCTCAAAAAAAAAAAAGCAAACCACACTGAAGCATGTGGAGTGCCTTTGCATTTATTCTAGCATTTAAAGAGAACAACATTGAAAACAATCGAGCACAATGTATTACTGCCAGGAATGGCCGAATCAGGGCAAGAACACTCATTTCTCCGCGCTACTGAAGAAATTTATGAATAACAAGAATATGGCAGTCCGCCAACGAGGAATCTTACCTTAATTTAATAGGAATAAATGTTCACGAGGCTAACAAAGTCCCGCTATCGTCCAGCTTTCGTACCGAACAGAGTACTCTGGTCGTGGTTTCGACTCCCGTCAACGACACTTTTTCTTCTAGTTTTTTCTTCCCGTGTGATCTTGCGCATTTTACTAACGTATTTGCATGACGGCAATACGGCAGTGAAGTTTTGGTGGAACCACCATAAAACCCGTCCGTGTAAACATTGGCTCATGCCGTTGTTAATGCAATACCAGGTTATGTCAGGAAGCTGAAAATGCTTGCTCCCTTGGAGGCAGTGCCAAACTGCGTTAGGTGCAGAAACCTTTTGGGACGGTAGGGAGCTTGAACGAATACGCGGACTGACACAAAAAAATGTCTTGCAGTGAACCATAAGTTTACCAACATAACCAGTGCGACAGCCATGCTCGAAACCCTGATTAATGCATTAGCGTAGCTTTACTTGCTTTTTTTTAATTTGATGGTCGAAACTGTACTTGATCTTCTCACTACAGGTGCTTGCTTACATGCATTCCTGATTGTCGTGCTTTTATTATCACAGCCGGGGTCAACCCCAAGTCCCGCAACTATCGTTCCTGATCAAATTACGGCAAGTGTTTCAATCCTTCTGCAAAGTGATATTTTGATGATCGAATAGTGCTGAATCGAGGCATTTGGGGTGTTTGTTCGTATACGTTCTTGATGTTAATGGCTACTTTAGGATGTTAATGCCCACAAGTATCATAACTGACATTCCGGCACGTGTTGTGATTCCTTGAGCAAACTAAATGAATCGCGATGTTAAAAAATGCTAGGACGTGCTGGGAAGAAGGCGTTACCCAGAACCTCCACAAATATTGTTACCTTGAGACATGTTTATTTTACAAAGCGGGATGATGGATGGTAACGGAGGGCTTAGTCCAGAATCCAAGCTCATTTTCTTGTCCTCTTTCACACTTCGTCGACAGTCCAGTATTAATATTAAATTCTTCATTTGAGTCACTTCTTCGTACTCATTCTTGATTATCTTGCTAACTTTCTCACAGCCTCAAGCAACATCAGGTCTTGTAACTCCCGTTCCTGATGCAATGACGGTAATTCTTTTATCACTTGCGCAAACTGAGAGATATTGGATAATCAAAGAAGACGAAATGAGCCCAATTCAGTTGCTCGTATTGAGTCATTCTTAATTATCGTGCTATGTTTTTTACAGCCTGAGTCAACCTCATATCCTGGAAATGTCACTGCTGATCCAAATATGGCAAGTGCTTCATTCCTTGTGCGATCTAAGTGATCTGTGATACTCGAAAACACTAAATCGATGTCAAATGTGGATTTTTATTCATTCATGTTTGTCGCGCTATCTTTCTTTTTTACAGCCTGAATCAACCACAAGTAATGCAACGGTAGTTGCTGTTCCAATCCTGGTGTGTGTTTCGTCGGTTGTACAAACTGAGCTATATTTATGAGCGAATCATACTTTATTCCGTCCACTTAAGGTAATTCTTTGTTTTCACCCTTTATTTCCCTTCTACTTACCTGCAGCCTGAATTAACCTCAACTAATGGAACCGCCGCTTCTCATCCAATTCCGGCAAGTGCTTCACCCCTTGTGCAAACTCAGCGCTCTTTACGACACAAATCTACTAAATTCCCTCGTTTGAGGGGCGTGTTTTTAATTATTCTTTACTATCGGGCTGTTTATTTCACAGCCTGAATCAGCCTCAACTCCTGTAACTGTCGCTCCTGGAACAATAGCGGCAAGTATTTCACCCTTCTTCAAGCCAATGATCTTTATGATCAAAAAATTACTAAAACGTTTGCGTTGAGGTATTACTTTAGTGATTATTCTTTTGTATTTAGATTTAGGTGCACGTTAAACAACCACAGGTGGTCGACATTTCAGGAGCCCTCCACTGCGGCGTCTCTCATTATCGTATGGTGGCTTTTCGGATGATAAACCCCTCATATTATTATCAATACAGATGAGCGCTTCCCACTGCAATATGTGTTGCTCAAGAGAAAGAAAGAATCACCAAAGAAGCCTTTGGAGTGCCTTTGTATTTATTCTAGCATTTCAGGAGAAGTACATTGAGAAGAATAGAGCAAAATGTATTACGATCAGGAATGGCAGAATCAAAGCAAGAACACTTGATTTCTCTGCGATGCTGAAGAAATATATAAATAACAAGAAGATGGGAGTCAGCCAATGAGCAATCTTACCTTAATTGTCACCGACAGAGTAATGTCCGAGCTTTAGCAGATTACCATTAACAACGAAATTAATTACAAGAATCTATGAAAGATAATCAGGAAACTAGCATTCTTTCCGACAGGAACTTTAGCGCCTCAGCACGGAGTCCCAAGTTTTAGGAGTTGACTATCAGTAGCAAAGGAAGAAATGTTCACGAGGATAACACAGTCGTGAAACATGTAAGTAGAACGTATCACAAAAAACAAAGAAAAAAGAATTAGCGCTGGTTGCACTAAGTTGCTCAAGGTCTGGTCAGAGCAGGGCTGCTGCGCACCCAGCTCCTGGCTACTGGTCCTGCCTTTGCAAAACTTTTGTGTTCTCACCTGTCTCTCCCACCCCCCTCGCCGTTGCTGTATTATACTATACAAGACCATGCTTGCCATCTCCTACAGCGCGTACGTACCAGATAAAAATGGCAAATTCCCTTACTTGCCAATAAAATTTGCTACAAGGCGAGTTGGTTCGTTCTTGCACAGAGAAGATGGTTAAGCGAAAACTATGCAACGACAGAGAAGTCACGGACGAGCGCAACCATGTCTTCTGTGTCGTTGTGTAGTTTGGGCGCAACAATCTTTTTATTTCAACCATTACTTACCGCTCTGGTCCACTAATAGTTAAGGGAAAACACCAGCGCCGAACACTGATTAGGGGCTGCACGTTTCCGCTCCTCTTGTTGGCCATCCGCATGTAGTGCTTGGTGGTGACTGAGCCCGTGCCGGTTCATGCTCAAGACGTAACAATAGTTTTATATTTACGACGCACGACAAACGTCGATCTTAACAGCTCTGCTGTAAAAGCAATTTCAGAATATGT